>JACCIZ010000019.1:0-89040 GCA_025506415.1 Flaveria robusta
ACTCATCCATACACTTCCCAATCAACTTTGAACACTCTTTCATTGAAAATGCACTAAGTCAATTCCAATGTCAAATATCGATCCATAAACTCCCTAATTGACTATCAAGAGTTGTATAGTACCAAAAAACTACTCGTAATCATTTAACAGATTCGAGAATCAAGTTAAAGTTTGGAATGAAGTAATAACACGTTAAAAAAAGAAATGTGTAATCAATTAAAAAGAAGTCAAATCAATGTAGCACATCAAGTAATAACGGTTAATTGTATTTCAATCAAAATTATGCAACTACAGATTAGTGCATCAACTAATCATGAATGCTCAAGTAAATACATTGAAAAGGATGTAGTTATATAAAAACATTAAACAGCAATTGTTCTCGCATCGATAGCGTTTTGCTTTCCTTAACAACGTCCAACGTTATTAAGTTTTGATTCTTATGTCTTCTAAACACACACTTAAACCAATATAATCAAATCTTATTATAATTATCATTTTGGAGTCATACTAGTCAATCAAAAAATGCTACATAGTATCTATTGTTTACATCAAAACCCAAACCGAATACGAAGCCGCACGAAAAAGCCTAAGTCAATTCATTGCTCTCCAGACTCATCATAACACTTCCAATCAACTTTGAACACTTTCATTGAAAATGCACTCAGTCAATTCAATGTCAACATCGATCATAAACTCCCTAATTGACTATCAAGAGTTGTATAGTACCCAAAAAACTACTCGTAATCATTTAACAAGATTCGAGAATCAAGTTAAAGTTGTGGAATGGAAGTAATAACACGTTAAGGAAAAAGAAAATGTGTAATCAATTAAAAAGAAGTCAAATCAATGTAGCACGATCAAGTAAATAACGGTTAATTGTATTTCAATCAAAATTATGCAACTACAGATTAGTGCATCAAACTAATCATGAATGCTCAACTAAATACATTGAAAAGGAACTAGTTATACAAAAACATTAAACAACAATTGTTCTCGCATCGTTATTGTTTTGCTTTCCTTAACAACGTCCAACGTTATTAAGTTTTGATTCTTATGTCTTCTAAACACCCATTAAAACCAATATAATCAAATCTTATTATAATTATCATTGGAATCATACTAGTCAATCACAAATGCTACATAGTATCAATTGTTTACATCAAAACCCAAACCGAATACGAAACCGCACGAATGACGCTTGAAATCAATCCATTCCTCCCCAGCTCATCCAACACTTCCAATCAACTTTGAACACTCTTTCATTGAAAAGCACTAAGTCAATTCCAATGTCAAATATCGATCCATAAACTCCCTAATTGACTATCAGAGTGTTATATAGTACCCAAAAAACTACTCGTAATCATTTAACAAGATTTGAGAATCAAGTTAAAGTTGTGGAGTGAAAGTAATAACACGTTAAGAAAAAAGAAAATGTGTAATCAATTAAAAAGAAGTCAAATCAATGTAGCACAATCAAGTAAATAAGGGTTAATTGTATTTCAATCAAAATTATGCAACTACAGATTAGTGCATCAAACTAATCATGAATGCCTACGTAAATACAATGAAATAGAACTACTTATACAAAAACATTAAACAGCAATTGTTCTCGCATCGATAGCATTTTGCTTTACTTAACAACGTCCAACGTTATTAAGTTTTGATTCTTATGTCTTCTAAACACGAACTTAAACCAATATAATCAAATCTTATTATGATTATCATTGAAATCATACTAGTCAATCACAAATGATACATAGTATCTATTGTTTACATCAAAGCCTAAACCGAATACGAAACCGCACGAATGACGGTTGAAATCAATCCATTGCTCTCCAGACTCATCCATAACACTTTCCAATCAACTTTGAACACTCTTTCATTGAAAATACATTAAGTCAATTCCAATGTCAAATATCGATCCATAACTCCTAATTGACTATCAAGAGTTGTATAGTACCCAAAAACTACTCGTAATCATTTAACAAGATTCGAGAATCAAGTTAAAGTTGTGGAATGGAAGTAATAACACGTTAAGAAAAAAGAAATGTGTAATCAATTAAAAAGAAGTCAAATCAATGTAGCACGATCAAGTAAATAACGGTTAATTGTATTTCAATCAAAATTATGCAACTACAGATTAGTGCATCAAACTAATCATGAATGCCTCAAGTAAATACATTGAAAAGATCTAGTATACAAAAACATTAAACAGCAATTGTTCTCGCATCGATAGCGTTTTGCTTTCCTTAACAACGTCCAACGTTATTAAGTTTTGATTCTTATGTCTTCTAAACACACACTTAACCAATATAATCAAATCTTATTATATATTCATTGGAGTCATACTAGTCAATCACAAATGCTACATAGTATCTATTGTTTACATCAAAACCAAACCGAATACGAAACCGCACAAATACACTAAGTCAATTCATTGCTCTCCAGACTCATCCATAAACTTCCAATCAACTTTGAACACTTTTTCATTGAAAATGCACTAAGTCAATTCCAATGTCAAATATCGATCCATAAACTCCCTAATTGACTATCAAGAGTTGTATAGTACCCAAAAAACTACTCGTAATCATTTAACAAGATTTGAGAATCAAGTTAAAGTTGTGGAATGGAAGTAATAACACGTTAAGAAAAAAGAAAAAGTGTAATCTATTAAAAAGAAGTCAAATCAATGTAGCACAATCATGTAAATAACGGTTAATTGTATTTCAATCAAAATTATGCAACAACAGATTAGTGCATCAAACTAATCATGAATGCTCAACTAAATACATTGAAAAGGAACTAGTTATACAAAAACTTAACAACATTGTTCTCGCATCGATAGCGTTTTGCTTTCCTTAACAACGTCCAACGTTATTATTTTTGATTCTTATGTCTTCTAAACACGAACTTAAACCAATATAATCAAATCTTATTATGATTATCATTGGAATCATACTAGTCAATCACAAATGCTACATAGTATCTATTGTTTACATCAAATCCAAACCGAATACGAAACCGCACGAAATGCACTAAGTCAATCATTGCTCTCCAGACTCATCCATAACACTTCCCAATCAACTTTGAACACTCTTTCATTGAAAATGCACTAAGTCAATTCCAATGTCAAATATCGATCCATAACTCCCTAATTGACTATCAAGAGTTGTATAGTACCCAAAAACTACTCGTAATCATTTAAAAAGATTCGAGAATCAAGTTAAAGTTGTGGAATAGGAAGTAACAACACGTTAAGAAAAAGAAAATGTGTAATCAATTAAAAAGAAGTCAAATCAATGTAGCACGATCAAGTAAATAACGGTTAATTGTATTTCAATCAAAATTATGCAACTACAGATTAGTGCATCAAACTAATCATGAATGCTCAAGTAAATACATTGAAAAGATCTAGTATACAAAAACATTAACAGCAATTGTTCTCGCATCGATAGCGTTTTGCTTTCCTTAACAACGTCCAACGTTATTAAGTTTTGATTCTTATGTCTTCTAAACACACACTTAAACAAATATAATCAAATCTTATTATAATTATCATTGGAGTCATACTAGTCAATCACAAATGATACATAGTATCTATTGTTTACATCAAAGCCAAACCGAATACCGCAACGAAAATGCACTAAGTCAATCTTTGCTCTCCAGACTCATCCATACACTTCCCAATCAACTTTGAACACTATTTCATTGAAAATGCACTAAGTCAATTCCAATGTCAAATATCGATCCATAAACTCCCTAATTGACTATCAAGAGTTGTATAGTACCCAAAAAACTACTCGTAATCATTTAAAAAGATTCGAGAATCAAGTTAAAGTTGTGGAATGGAAGTAATAACACGTTAAGAAAAAAGAAAGTGTAATCAATTAAAAGAAGTCAAATCAATGTAGCACGATCAAGTAAATAACGGTTAATTGTATTTCAATCAAAATTATGCAACAACAGATTAGTGCATCAAACTAATCATGAATGCTCGACTAAATACATTGAAAAGGACTAGTTATACAAAAACATTAAACAACAATTGTTCTCTCGCATCGATAGGGTTTTGCTTTCTTAACAACGTCCATGTTATTAAGTTTGATTCTTATGTCTTCTAAACACACACTTAAACCAATATAATCAAATCTTATTATAATATCATTGGAGTCATACTAGTCAATCAAAAATGCTACATAGTATCTATTGTTTACATCAAAACCCAAACCGAATACGAAACCGCACGAAAATGCACTAAGTCATTCATTGCTCTCCAGACTCATCCATAACACTTCCCAATCAACTTTAACACACTCTTCATTGAAAATGCACTCAGTCAATTCCAATGTCAAACATCGATCATAAACTCCCTAATTGACTATCAAGAGTTGTATAGTACCCAAAAAACTACTCGTAATCATTTAACAAGATTCGAGAATCAAGTTAAAGTTTGTGGAATGGAAGTAATAACATGTTAAGAAAAAAGAAATGTGTAATCAATTAAAAAGAAGTCAAATCAATGTAGCACGATCAAGTAAATAACGGTTAATTGTATTTCAATCAAAATTATGCAACTACAGATTAGTGCATCAAACTAATCATGAATGCTCAACTAAATACATTGAAAAGGACTAGTTATACAAAAACATAAACAACAATTGATCTCGCATCGATATTGTTTTGCTTTCCTAACAACGTCCAACGTTATTAAGTTTTGATTCTTATGTCTTCTAAACAACACAAAAACCAATATAATCAATCTTATTATAATTATCATTGCAATCATACTAGTCAATCACAAATGCTACATAGTATCAATTGTTTACATCAAAACCCAAACCGAATACGAAACCGCACGAATGACGCTTGAAATCAATCCATTCCTCCCCAAGCTCATCCATAACACTTCCCAATCAACTTTGAACACTCTTTCATTGAAAAAGCACTAAGTCAATTCCAATGTCAAATATCGATCCATAAACTCCCTAATTGACTATCAAGAGTTGTATAGTACCCAAAAAACTACTCGTAATCATTTAACAAGATTTGAGAATCAAGTTAAAGTTGTGGAGTGAAAGTAATCACACGTTAAGAAAAATGAAAATGTGTAATCAATTAAAAAGAAGTCAAATCAATGTAGCACAATCAAGTAAATAAGGGTTAATTGTATTTCAATCAAAATTATGCAACTACAGATTAGTGCATCAAACTAATCATGAATCCTCAACTAAATACATGAAAAGACTAGTTATACAAAAACATTAAACAACAATTGTTCTCGCATCGATAGTATTTTGCTTTACTTAACAACGTCCAACGTTATTAAGCTTTGATTCTTATGTCTTCTAAACACAAACTTAAACCAATATAATCAAATCTTATTATGATTATCATTGAAATCATACTAGTCAATCACAAATGATACATAGTATCTATTGTTTACATCAAAGCCTAAACCGAATACGAAACCGCACGAATGACGCTTGAAATCAATCCATTGCTCTCCAGACTCATCCATAACACTTTCCAATCAACTTTGAACACTCTTTCATTGAAAATGCATTAAGTCAATTCCAATGTCAAATATCGATCCATAAACTCCTTAATTGACTATCAAGAGTTGTATAGTACCCAAAAAACTACTCGTAATCATTTAACAAGATTCGAGAATCAAGTTAAAGTTGTGGAATAGAAGTAATAACACGTTAAGAAAAAAGAAAATGTGTAATCAATTAAAAAGAAGTCAAATCAATGTAGCACGATCAAGTAAATAACGGTTAATTGTATTTCAATCAAAATTATGCAACTACAGATTAGTGCATCAAACTAATCATGAATCCTCAAGTAAATACATGAAAAGATCTAGTATACAAAAACATTACAGCAATTGTTCTCTCGCATCGATAGCGTTTTGCTTTCCTTAACAACGTCCAACGTTATAATTTTTGATTCTTATGTCTTCTAAACACACACTTAAACCAATATAATCAAATCTTATTATAATTATCATTGGAGTCGTACTAATCAATCACAAATGCTACATAGTATCTATTGTTTACATCAAACCCAAACCGAATACGAAACCGCACGAAAATACCTAGTCATTCATTGCTCTCCAGACTCATCCATAATACTTACCAATCAACTTTGAACACTTTTTCATTGAAAATGCACTAAGTAAATTCCAATGTCAAATATCGATCCATAAACTCCCTATTTGACTATCAAGAGTTGTATAGTACCCAAAAAACTACTCGTAATCATTTAAAAAGATTTGAGAATCAAGTTAAAGTTTTGGAATGGAAGTAATAACACGTTAAGAAAAAAGAAAAAGTGTAATCAATTAAAAAGAAGTCAAATCAATGTAGCACGATCAAGTAAATAACGGTTAATTGTATTTCAATCAAAATTATGCAACAATAGATTAGTGCATCAAACTAATCATGAATGCTCAACTAAATTCATTGAAAAGGAACTAGTTATACAAAAACATTAAACAACAATTGTTCTCGCCTCCATAGCGTTTTGCTTTCCTTAACAACGTCCAATGTTATTAAGTTTTGATTCTTATGTCCTCTAAACACGAACTTAAACCAATATAATCAAATCTTATTATGATTATCATTGGAATCATACTAGTCAATCACAAATGCTACATAGTATCTATTGTTTACATCAAAATCCAAACCGAATACAAAACCGCACGAAAATGCACTAAGTCAATTCATTGCTCTCTAGACTCATCCATAACACTTCCCAATCAACTTTGAACACTCTTTCATTGAAAATGCACTAAGTCAATTCCAATGTCAAATATCGATCCATAACTCCCTAATTGACTATCAAGAGTTGTATATTACCCAAAAAACTACTCGTAATCATTTAAAAAGATTTGAGAATCAAGTTAAAGTTGTGGAATAGAAGTAATAACACGTTAAGAAAAAAGAAAATGTGTAATCTATTAAAAAGAAGTCAAATCAATGTAGCACGATCAAGTAAATAACGGTTAATTGTATTTCAATCAAAATTATGCAACTACAGATTAGTGCATCAAACTAATCATGAATTCTCAAGTAAATACATTGAAAAAGATCTAAGTATGCAAAAACATTAAACAGCAATTGTTCTCGTATCGATAGCGTTTTGCTTTCCTTAACAACGTCCAACGTTATTAAGTTTTGATTCTTATGTC
The DNA here is from genome assembly GCA_025506415.1 of Flaveria robusta. Lineage (NCBI taxonomy): Eukaryota > Viridiplantae > Streptophyta > Magnoliopsida > Asterales > Asteraceae > Flaveria > Flaveria robusta. The sequence continues at coordinate 7,193 of JACCIZ010000019.1, forward strand.
TTCTAAACACACACTTAAACAAATATAATCAAATCTTATTATAATTATCATTGGAGTCATACTAGTCAATCACAATGCTACATAGTATCTATGTTTACATCAAAACCAAACCGAATAGAAACCGCACGAAATGCACTAAGTCAATTCATTGCTCTCCAGACTCATCCATAACACTCCCAATCAACTTTGAACACTTTTTCATTGAAAATGCACTAAGTCAATTCCAATGTCAAATATCGATCCATAAACTCCCTAATTGACTATCAAGAGTTGTATAGTACCCAAAAAACTACTCGTAATCATTTAAAAAGATTTGAGAATCAAGTTAAAGTTTTGGAATGGAAGTAATAACACGTTAAGAAAAAAGAAAAGTGTAATCAATTAAAATAAGTCAAATCAATGTAGCACGATCAAGTAAATAACGTTAATTGTATTTCAATCAAATTATTCAACAACAGATTAGTGCATCAAACTAATCATGAATGCTCAACTAAATACATTGAAAAGGACTAGTTTACAAAAACATTAAACAACAATTGTTCTCGCATCCATAGGGTTTTGCTTTCTTAACAACGTCCAACGTTATTAAGTTTTGATTCTTATGTCTTCTAACACACACTTAAACCAATATAATCAAATCTTATTATAATTATCATTGGAGTCATACTAGTCAATCACAAATGCTACATAGTATCTATTGTTTACATCAAAACCCAAACCGAATACGAAACCGCACGAAAATGCACTAAGTCAATTCATTGCTCTCCAGACTCATCCATAACACTTCCCAATCAACTTTGAACACACTTTCATTGAAAATGCACTCAGTCAATTCCAATGTCAAACATCGATCCATAAACTCCCTAATTGACTATCAAGAGTTGTATAGTACCCAAAAAACTACTCGTAATCATTTAACAAGATTCGAGAATCAAGTTAAAGTTGTGGAATGGAAGTAATAACATGTTAAGAAAAAAGAAAATGTGTAATCAATTAAAAAGAAGTCAAATCAATGTAGCACGATCAAGTAAATAACGGTTAATTGTATTTCAATCAAAATTATGCAACTACAGATTAGTGCATCAAACTAATCATGAATGCTCAACTAAATACATTGAAAAGGAACTAGTTATACAAAAACATTAAACAACAATTGTTCTCGCATCGATATTGTTTTGCTTTCCTTAACAACGTCCAACGTTATTAAGTTTTGATTCTTATGTCTTCTAAACACCCATTAAAACCAGTATAATCAAATCTTATTATAATTATCATTGGAAATCATACTAGTCAATCACAAATGCTACATAGTATCAATTGTTTACATCAAAACCCAAACCGAATACGAAACCGCACGAATGACGCTTGAAATCAATCCATTCCTCCCCAAACTCATCCATAACACTTCCCAATCAACTTTGAACACTCTTTCATTGAAAAAGCACTAAGTCAATTCCAACGTCAAATATCGATCCATAAACTCCCTAATTGACTATCAAGAGTTGTATAGTACCCAAAAAACTACTCGTAATCATTTAACAAGATTCGAGAATCAAGTTAAAGTTGTGGAATAGAAGTAATAACACGTTAAGAAAAAAGAAAATGTGTAATCAATTAAAAAGAAGTCAAATCAATGTAGCACGATCAAGTAAATAACGGTTAATTGTATTTCAATCAAAATTATGCAACTACAGATTAGTGCATCAAACTAATCATGAATCCTCAATTAAATACATTGAAAAAGATTTAATTATACAAAAACATTAAACAACAATTGTTCTCGCATCGATAGCGTTTTGCTTTCCTTAACAACGTCCAACGTTATTAAGTTTTGATTCTTATGTCTTCTAAACACTAACTTAAACCAATATAATCAAATCTTATTATGATTATCATTGGAATCACACTAGTCAATCACAAATGCTACATGGTATCTATTGTTTACATCAAAACCCAAACCGAATACGAAACCGCACGAATGACGCTTGAAATCAATCATTGCTCTCCAACTCATCCATAACACTTCCAATCAACTTTGAACACTCTTTCATTGAAATGCACTAAGTCAATTCCAATGTCAAATATCGATCCATAAACTCCCTAATTGACTATCAAGAGTTGTATAGTACCCAAAAAACTACTCGTAATCATTTAACAAGATTCGAGAATCAAGTTAAAGTTGTGGAATAGTAATAACACGTTAAGAAAAAGAAAATGTGTAATCAATTAAAAAGAGTCAAATCAATGTAGCACGATCAAGTAAATAACGGTTAATTGTATTTCAATCAAAATTATGCAACTACAGATTAGTGCATCAAACTAATCATGAATCCTCAATAAATACATTGAAAAAGTCTATTATGCAAAAACATTAAACAGCAATTGTTCTCGCATCGATAGCGTTTTGCTTTCCTTAACAACGTCCAACGTTATTAAGTTTTGATTCTTATGTCTTCTAAACACACACTTAAACCAATATAATCAAATCTTGTTATAATTATCATTGGAGTCATACTAGTCAATCAAAAATGCTACATAGTATCTATTATTTACATCAATACCCAACCGAATACGAAACCGCACGAAAATGCACTAAGTCAATTCATTGCTCTCCAGACTCATCCATAACACTTCCCAATCAACTTTGAACACTCTTTCATTGAAAATGCACTAAGTCAATTCCAATGTCAAATATCGATCCATAAACTCCCTAATTGACTATCAAGAGTTGTATAGTACCCAAAAAACTACTCGTAATCATTTAACAAGATTCGAGAATCAAGTTAAAGTTTTGGAATAGAAGTAATAACACGTTAAGAAAAAAGAAAATGTGTAATCAATTAAAAAGAAGTCAAATCAATGTAGCACGATCAAGTAAATAACGGTTAATTGTATTTCAATCAAAATTATGCAACTACAGATTAGTGCATCAAACTAATCATGAATCCTCAAGTAAATACATTGAAAAAGATCTAAGTATGCAAAAACATTAAACAGCAATTGTTCTCGTATCGATAGCGTTTTGCTTCCCTTAACAACGTCCAACGTTATTAAGTTTTGATTCTTATGTCTTCTAAACACACACTTAAACCAATATAATCAAATCTTATTATAATTATCATTGGAGTCATACTAGTCAATCACAAGTGCTACATAGTATCTATTGTTTACATCAAAAGCCAAACCGAATAGAAACCGCACGAAAATGCACTAAGTCAATTCTTTGCTCTCCAGACTCTTCCACAACACTTCCCAATCAACTTTGAACACTTTTTCATTGAAAATGCACTAAGTCAATTCCAATGTCAAATATCGATCCATAAACTCCCTAATTGACTATCAAGAGTTGTATAGTACCCAAAAAACTACTCGTAATCATTTAAAAAGATTTGAGAATCAAGTTAAAGTTTTGGAATGGAAGTAATAACACGTTAAGAAAAAAGAAAAAGTGTAATCAATTAAAAAGAAGTCAAATAAATGTAGCACGATCAAGTAAATAACGGTTAATTGTATTACAATCAAAATTATTCAACAACAGATTAGTGCATCAAACTAATCCTGAATGCTCGACTAAATACATTGAAAAGGAACTAGTTATACAAAAACATTAAACAACAATTGTTCTCGCATCCAGATTTTGTTTTGCTTTCCTTAACAACGTCCAATGTTATTAAGTTTTGATTCTTATGTCTTCTAAACACACACTTAAACCAATATAATCAAATCTTATTATAATTATCATTGGAGTCGTACTAGTCAATCAAAAATGCTACATAGTATCTATTGTTTACATCAAAACCCAAACCGAATACGAAACCGCACGAAAATGCACACTTTCATTGAAAATGCACTCAGTCAATTCCAATGTCAAACATCGATTCATAAACTCCCTAATTGACTTTCAAGGGTTATATAGTACCCAAAAAACTAGTCTTAATCATTTAACAAGATTCGAGAATCAAGTTAAAGTTTGGAATGGAAGTAATACATTTAAGAAAAAAGAAAATGTGTAATCAATTAAAAAGAAGTCAAATCAATGTGCACGATCAAGTAAATAACGGTTAATTGTATTTCAATCAAAATTGCAACTACAGATTAGTGCATCAAACTAATCATGAATGCTCAACTAAATACATTGAAATGGAACTAGTTATACAAAAACATTAAACAACAATTGATCTCGCATCGATATTGTTTTGCTTTCCATAACAACGTCCAACGTTATTAAGTTTTGATTCTTATGTCTTCTAAACACCCATTAAAACCAGTATAATCAAATCTTATTATAATTATCATTGCAAATCATACTAGTCAATCACAAATGCTACATAGTATCAATTGTTTACATCAAAACCCAAACCGAATACGAAACCGCACGAATGACGCTTGAAATCAATCCATTCCTCCCCAAGCTCATCCATAACACTTCCCAATCAACTTTGAACACTCTTTCATTGAAAAAGCACTAAGTCAATTCCAATGTCAAATATCGATCCATAAACTCCCTAATTGACTATCAAGAGTTGTATAGTACCCAAAAAACTACTCGTAATCATTTAACAAGATTCGAGAATCAAGTTAAAGTTGTGGAATGGAAGTAATAACACGTTAAGAAAAAAGAAAATGTGTAATCAATTAAAAAGAAGTCAAATCAATGTAGCACGATCAAGTAAATAACGGTTAATTGTATTTCAATCAAAATTTTGCAACTACAGATTAGTGCATCAAACTAATCATGTATCCTCAAGTAAATACATTGAAAAAGATCTAATTATGCAAAAACATTAAACAGCAATTGTTTTCGCATCGATAGCGTTTTGCTTTCCTTAACAACGTCCAACGTTATTAAGTTTTGATTCTTATGTCTTCTAAACACACACTTAAACCAATATAATCAAATCTTATTATAATTATCATTGGAGTCATATTAGTCAATCACAAATGCTACATAGTATCTATTGTTTACATCAAAACACAAACCGAATACGAAACCGCACGAATGACGCTTGAAATCAATCCATTCCTCCCCAAGCTCATCCATAACACTTCCCAATCAACTTTGAACACTCTTTCATTGAAAAAGCACTAAGTCAATTCCAACGTCAAATATCGATCCATAAACTCCCTAATTGACTATCAAGAGTTGTATAGTACCCAAAAAACTACTCGTAATCATTTAACAAGATTCGAGAATCAAGTTAAAGTTGTGGAATAGAAGTAATAACACGTTAAGAAAAAAGAAAATGTGTAATCAATTAAAAAGAAGTCAAATCAATGTAGCACGATCAAGTAAATAACGGTTAATTGTATTTCAATCAAAATTATGCAACTACAGATTAGTGCATCAAACTAATCATGAATCTCAATAAATACATTGAAAAAGATCTAATTATACAAAAACATTAAACAACAATTGTTCTCGCATCGATAGCGTTTTGCTTTCCTTAACAACGTCCAACGTTATTAAGTTTTGATTCTTATGTCTTCTAAACACACACTTAAGCCAATATAATCAAATCTTATTATAATTATCATTGGAGTCATACTACTAGTCACACAATGCTACATAGTATCTATTGTTTACATCAAAACCCAAACCGAATACGAACCGCACGAATGACGCTTGAAATCAATCCATTCCTCCCCAACTCATCCATAACACTTCCAATCAACTTTGAACACTCTTTCATTGAAAATGCACTAAGTCAATTCCAATGTCAAATATCGATCCATAAACTCCCTAATTGACTATCAAGAGTTGTATAGTACCCAAAAAACTACTCGTAATCATTTAACAAGATTCGAGAATCAAGTTAAAGTTGTGGAATGGAAGTAATAACACGTTAAGAAAAAGAAAATGTGTAATCAATTAAAAGAAGTCAAATCAATGTAGCACGATCAAGTAAATACGGTTAATTGTATTTCAATCAATTATGCTGCTACAGATTAGTGCATCAAACTAATCATGAATCTCAATTAAATACATTGAAAAAGTCTAGTTATGCAAAAACATTAAACAGCAATTGTTCTCTCGCATCGATAGCGTTTTCTTTCCTTAACAACGTCCAACGTTATTAAGTTTTGATTCTTATGTCTTCTAACACACACTTAAACCAATATAATCAAATCTTATTATAATTATCATTGGAGTCATACTAGTCAATCACAAATGCTACATAGTATCTATTGTTTACATCAAAACCCAAACCGAATACGAAACCGCACGAAAATGCACTAGTCAATTCTTGCTCTCCAGACTCATCCATAACACTTCCCAATCAACTTTGAACACTCTTTCATTGAAAATGCACTAAGTCAATTCCAATGTCAAATATCGATCCATAAACTCCCTAATTGACTATCAAGAGTTGTATAGTACCCAAAAAACTACTCGTAATCATTTAAAAAGATTGAGAATCAAGTTAAAGTTTTGGAATGGAAGTAATAACACGTTAAGAAAAAGAAAAATTGTAATCAATTAAAAAGAAGTCAAATCAATGTAGCACGATCAAGTAAATAACGGTTAATTGTATTTCAATCAAATTATGCAACTACAGATTAGTGCATCAAACTAATCATGAATCCTCAAGTAAATACATTGAAAAGATCTAGTATGCAAAAACATTAAACAGCATTGTTCTCGTATCGATAGCGTTTTGCTTCCTTAACAACGTCCAACGTTATTAAGTTTTGATTCTTATGTCTTCTAAACACACACTTAAACCAATATAATCAAATCTTATTATAATTATCATTGGAGTCATACTAGTCAATCACAAGTGCTACATAGTATCTATTGTTTACATCAAAAGCCAAACCGAATAGAACCGCACGAATGCACTAAGTCAATTCATTGCTCTCCAGACTCATCCCAACACTTCCCAATCAACTTTGAACACTTTTTCATTGAAAATGCACTAAGTCAATTCCAATGTCAAATATCGATCCATAAACTCCCTAATTGACTATCAAGAGTTGTATAGTACCCAAAAAACTACTCGTAATCATTTAAAAGATTTGAGAATCAAGTTAAAGTTGTTGGAATGGAAGTAATAACACGTTAAAAAAAAGAAAAAGTGTAATCAATTAAAAAGAAGTCAAATCAATGTAGCACGATCAAGAAATAACGGTTAATTGTATTTCACAAATTATTCAACAACAGATTAGTGCATCAAACTAATCATGAATGCTCAACTAAATACATTGAAAAGGAACTAGTTATACAAAAACATTAAACAACAATTGTTCTCGCATCCATAGGGTTTTGCTTTCCTTAACAACGTCCAATGTTATTAAGTTTTGATTCTTATGTCTTCTAAACACACACTTAAACCAATATAATCAAATCTTATTATAATTATCATTGGAGTCGTACTAGTCAATCAAAAATGCTACATAGTATCTATTGTTTACATCAAAACCCAAACCGAATACGAAACCGCACGAAAATGCACACTTTTCATTGAAATGCACTATCAATTCCAATGTCAAACATCGATTCATAAACTCCCTAATTGACTTTCAAGGGTTATATAGTACCCAAAAAACTAGTCTTAATCATTTAACAAGATTCGAGAATCAAGTTAAAGTTGTGGAATGGAAGTAATAACATGTTAAGAAAAAAGAAAATGTGTAATCAATTAAAAAGAAGTCAAATCAATGTGGCACGATCAAGTAAATAATGGTTAATTGTATTTCAATCAAAATTATGCAACTACAGATTAGTGCATCAAACTAATCATGAATGCTCAACTAAATACATTGAAATGGAACTAGTTATACAAAAACATTAAACAACAATTGATCTCGCATCGATATTGTTTTGCTTTCCATAACAACATCCAACGTTATTAAGTTTTGATTCTTATGTCTTCTAAACACCCATTAAAACCAGTATAATCAAATCTTATTATAATTATCATTGAAATCATACTAGTCAATCACAAATGCTACATAGTATCAATTGTTTACATCAAAACCCAAACCGAATACGAAACCGCACGAATGACGCTTGAAATCAATCCATTCCTCCCCAAACTCATCCATAACACTTCCCAATCAACTTTGAACACTCTTTCATTGAAAATGCACTCAGTCAATTCCAATGTCAAATATCGATCCATAAACTCCCTAATTGACTATCAAGAGTTGTATAGTACCCAAAAAACTACTCGTAATCATTTAACAAGATTCGAGAATCAAGTTAAAGTTGTGGAATGGAAGTAATAACACGTTAAGAAAAAAGAAAATGTGTAATCAATTAAAAAGAAGTCAAATCAATGTAGCACGATCAAGTAAATAACGGTTAATTGTATTTCAATCAAAATTATGCAACTACAGATTAGTGCATCAAACTAATCATGAATCTCAAGTAAATACATTGAAAAGATCTAGTTATACAAAAACATTAAACAGCAATTGTTCTCGCATCGATAGCGTTTTGCTTTCCTTAACAACGTCCAACGTTATTAAGTTTTGATTCTTATGTCTTCTAACACACACTTAACCAATATATCAAATCTTATTATAATTATCATTGGAGTCATACTAGTCAATCACAAATGCTACATAGTATCTATTGTTTACATCAAAACCCAAACCGAATACGAAACCGCACGAATGACGCTTGAAATCAATCCATTCCTCCCCAAACTCATCCATAACACTTCCCAATCAACTTTGAACACTCTTTCATTGAAAAAGCACTAAGTCAATTCCAATGTCAAATATCGATCCATAAACTCCCTAATTGACTATCAAGAGTTGTATAGTACCCAAAAAACTACTCGTAATCATTTAACAAGATTCGAGAATCAAGTTAAAGTTGTGGAATAGAAGTAATAACACGTTAAGAAAAAAGAAAATGTGTAATCAATTAAAAAGAAGTCAAATCAATGTAGCACGATCAAGTAAATAACGGTTAATTGTATTTCAATCAAAATTATGCAACTACAGATTAGTGCATCAAACTAATCATGAATCCTCAAGTAAATACATTGAAAAAGATCTAATTATGCAAAAACATTAAACAACAATTGTTCTCGCATCGATAGCGTTTTGCTTTCCTTAACAACGTCCAACGTTATTAAGTTTTGATTCTTATGTCTTCTAAACACACACTTAAGCCAATATAATCAAATCTTATTATAATTATCATTGGAGTCATACTAGTCAATCACAAATGCTACATAGTATCTATTGTTTACATCAAAACCCAAACCGAATACGAAACCGCACGAATGACGCTTGAAATCAATCCATTCCTCCCCAAACTCATCCATAACACTTCCCAATCAACTTTGAACACTCTTTCATTGAAAATGCACTAAGTCAATTCCAATGTCAAATATCGATCCATAAACTCCCTAATTGACTATCAAGAGTTGTATAGTACCCAAAAAACTACTCGTAATCATTTAAAAAGATTTGAGAATCAAGTTAAAGTTTTGGAATGGAAGTATTAACACGTTAAGAAAAAAGAAAAAGTGTAATCAATTAAAAAGAAGTCAAATCAATGTAGCACGATCAAGTAAATAACGGTTAATTGTATTTCAATCAAAATTACGCAACTACAGATTAGTGCATCAAACTAATCATGAATCCTCAAGTAAATACATTGAAAAAGATCTAAGTATGCAAAAACATTAAACAGCAATTGTTCTCGTATCGATAGCGTTTTGCTTCCCTTAACAACGTCCAACGTTATTAAGTTTTGATTCTTATGTCTTCTAAACACACACTTAAACCAATATAATCAAATCTTATTATAATTATCATTGGAGTCATACTAGTCAATCACAAGTGCTACATAGTATCTATTGTTTACATCAAAAGCCAAACCGAATAAACCGCACGAAATGCACTAAGTCATTCTTGCTCTCCAGACTCTTCCATAACACTTCCCAATCAACTTTGAACACTTTTTCATTGAAAATGCACTAAGTCAATTCCAATGTCAAATATCGATCCATAAACTCCCTAATTGACTATCAAGAGTTGTATAGTACCCAAAAAACTACTCGTAATCATTTAAAAAGATTTGAGAATCAAGTTAAAGTTTTGGAATGGAAGTAATAACACGTTAAGAAAAAAGAAAAAGTGTAATCAATTAAAAAGAAGTCAAATCAATGTAGCACGATCAAGTAAATAACGGTTAATTGTATTTCAATCAAAATTATTCAACAACAGATTAGTGCATCAAACTAATCATGAATGCTCGACTAAATACATTGAAAAGGAACTAGTTATACAAAAACATTAAACAACAATTGTTCTCGCATCCATAGGGTTTTGCTTTCCTTAACAACGTCCAATGTTATTAAGTTTTGATTCTTATGTCTTCTAAACACACACTTAAACCAATATAATCAAATCTTATTATAATTATCATTGGAGTCGTACTAGTCAATCAAAAATGCTACATAGTATCTATTGTTTACATCAAAACCCAAACCGAATACGAAACCGCACGAAAATGCACACTTTCATTGAAAATGCACTCAGTCAATTCCAATGTCAAACATCGATTCATAAACTCCCTAATTGACTTTCAAGGGTTATATAGTACCCAAAAAACTAGTCTTAATCATTTAACAAGATTCGAGAATCAAGTTAAAGTTGTGGAATGGAAGTAATAACACGTTAAGAAAAAAGAAAATGTGTAATCAATTAAAAAGAAGTCAAATCAATGTAGCACGATCAAGTAAATAATGGTTAATTGTATTTCAATCAAAATTATGCAACTACAGATTAGTGCATCAAACTAATCATGAATGCTCAACTAAATACATTGAAATGAACTAGTTATACAAAAACATTAACAACAATTGTTCTCGCATCGATATTGTTTTGCTTTCCTTAACAACGTCCAACGTTATTAAGTTTTGATTCTTATGTCTTCTAAACCCCTTAAAACCAATATAATCAATCTTATTATAATTATCATTGCAATCATACTAGTCAATCACAAATGCTACATAGTATCAATTGTTTACATCAAAACCCAAACCGAATAAAAACCGCACGAATGACGCTTGAAATCAATCCTTCCTCCCCAACTCATCCATAACACTTCCCAATCAACTTTGAACACTCTTTCATTGAAAAGCACTAAGTCAATTCCAATGTCAAATATCGATCCATAAACTCCCTAATTGACTATCAAGAGTTGTATAGTACCCAAAAACTACTCGTAATCATTTAACAAGATTCGAGAATCAAGTTAAAGTTGTGGAATGGAAGTATAACACGTTAAGAAAAAAGAAAATGTGTAATCAATTAAAAAGAAGTCAAATCAATGTAGCACGATCAAGTAAATAACGGTTAATTGTATTTCAATCAAAATTATGCAACTACAGATTAGTGCATCAAACTAATCATGAATCCTCAAGTAAATACATTGAAAAGATCTAGTTATGCAAAACATTAAACAGCAATTGTTTTCGCATCGATAGCGTTTTGCTTTCCTTAACAACGTCCAACGTTATTAAGTTTTGATTCTTATGTCTTCTAAACACACACTTAAACCATATAATCAAATCTTATTATAATTATCATTGGAGTCATACTAGTCAATCACAAATGCTACATAGTATCTATTGTTTACATCAAAACCCAAACCGAATACGAAACCGCACGAATGACGCTTGAAATCAATCCATTCCTCCCAAGCTCATCCATAACACTTCCCAATCAACTTTGAACACTCTTTCATTGAAAAGCACTAAGTCAATTCCACGTCAATATCGATCCATAACTCCCTAATTGACTATCAAGAGTTGTATAGTACCCAAAAAACTACTTGTAATCATTTAACAAGATTCGAGAATCAAGTTAAAGTTGTGGAATAGAAGTAATAACACGTTAAGAAAAAAGAAAATGTGTAATTAATTAAAAAGAAGTCAAATCAATGTAGCACGATCAAGTAAATAACGGTTAATTGTATTTCAATCAAAATTATGCAACTACAGATTAGTGCATCAAACTAATCATGAATCCTCAATTAAATACATTGAAAAAGTCTAATTATGCAAAAACATTAAACAGCAATTGTTCTCGCATCGATAGCGTTTTGCTTTCCTTAACAACGTCCAACGTTATTAAGTTTTGATTCTTATGTCTTCTAAACACACACTTAAACCAATATAATCAAATCTTATTATAATTATCATTGGAGTCATACTAGTCAATCACAAATGCTACATAGTATCTATTGTTTACATCAAAACCCAAACCGAATACGAAACCGCACGAAAATGCACTAAGTCAATTCTTTGCTCTCCAGACTCATCCACAACACTTCCCAATCAACTTTGAACACTCTTTCATTGAAAATGCACTAAGTCAATTCCAATGTCAAATATCGATCCATAAACTCCCTAATTGACTATCAAGAGTTGTATAGTACCCAAAAAACTACTCGTAATCATTTAAAAAGATTTGAGAATCAAGTTAAAGTTTTGGAATGGAAGTATAACACGTTAAGAAAAAAGAAAATTGTAATCAATTAAAAGAAGTCAAATCAATGTAGCACGATCAAGTAAATAACGGTTAATTGTATTTCAATCAAAATTATGCAACTACAGATTAGTGCATCAAACTAATCATGAATCCTCAAGTAAATACATTGAAAAAGATCTAATTATGCAAAAACATTAAACAGCAATTGTTCTCGCATCGATAGCGTTTTGCTTTCCTTAACAACGTCCAATGTTATTAAGTTTTGATTCTTATGTCTTCTAAACACACACTTAAACCAATATAATCAAATCTTATTATAATTATCATTGGAGTCATACTAGTCAATCACAAATGCTACATAGTATCTATTGTTTACATCAAAACCCAAACCGAATACGAAACCGCACGAAAATGCACTAAGTCAATTCTTTGCTCTCCAGACTCATCCACAACACTTCCCAATCAACTTTGAACACTCTTTCATTGAAAATGCACTAAGTCAATTCCAATGTCAAAATTGATCCATAAACTCCCTAATTGACTATCAAGAGTTGTATAGTACCCAAAAACTACTCGTAATCATTTAAAAAGATTCGAGAATCAAGTTAAAGTTGTTGGAATGGAAGTATAACACGTTAAGAAAAAAGAAAAGTGTAATCAATTAAAAGAAGTCAAATCAATGTAGCACGATCAAGTAAATAACGGTTAATTGTATTTCAATCAAAATTATGCAACTACAGATTAGTGCATCAAACTAATCATGAATCCTCATTAAATACATTGAAAAGTCTATTATACAAAAACATTAAACAGCAATTGTTCTCGCATCGATAGCGTTTTGCTTTCCTTAACAACGTCCAACGTTATTAAGTTTTGATTCTTATGTCTTCTAAACACACACTTAAACCAATATAATCAAATCTTATTATAATTATCATTGGAGTCATACTAGTCAATCACAAATGCTACATAGTATCTATTGTTTACATCAAAACCCAAACCGAATACGAAACCGCACGAAAATGCACTAAGTCAATTCTTTGCTCTCCAGACTCATCCATAACACTTCCCAATCAACTTTGAACACTCTTTCATTGAAAATGCACTAAGTCAATTCCAATGTCAAATATCGATCCATAAACTCCCTAATTGACTATCAAGAGTTGTATAGTACCCAAAAAACTACTCGTAATCATTTAAAAAGATTTGAGAATCAAGTTAAAGTTTTGGAATGGAAGTAATAACACGTTAAGAAAAAAGAAAAAGTGTAATCAATTAAAAAGAAGTCAAATCAATGTAGCACGATCAAGTAAATAACGGTTAATTGTATTTCAATCAAAATTATGCAACTACAGATTAGTGCATCAAACTAATCATGAATCCTCAAGTAAATACATTGAAAAAGATCTAATTATGCAAAAACATTAAACAGCAATTGTTCTCGCATCGATAGCGTTTTGCTTTCCTTAACAACGTCCAACGTTATTAAGTTTTGATTCTTATGTCTTCTAAACACACACTTAAACCAATATAATCAAATCTTATTATAATTATCATTGGAGTCATACTAGTCAATCACAAATGCTACATAGTATCTATTGTTTACATCAAAACCCAAACCGAATACGAAACCGCACGAAAATGCACTAAGTCAATTCTTTGCTCTCGAGACTCATCCACAACACTTCCCAATCAACTTTGAACACTCTTTCATTGAAAATGCACTAAGTCAATTCCAATGTCAAATATTGATCCATAAACTCCCTAATTGACTTTCAAGAGTTGTAGAGTACCCAAAAAACTACTCGTAATCATTTACAAAGATTCGAATCAAGTTAAAGTTTTGGAATGGAAGTAATAACACGTTAAGAAAAAAGAAAATGTGTAATCAATTAAAAAGAAGTCAAATCAATGTAGCACGATCAAGTAAATAACGGTTAATTGTATTTCAATCAAATTATGCAACACAGATTAGTGCATCAAACTAATCATGAATGCTCAACTAAATACATTGAAAGAAACTAGTTATACAAAAACATTAAACACACATTGTTCTCGCCTCCATAGCGTTTTGCTTTCCTTAACAACGTCCAACGTTATTAAGTTTTGATTCTTATGTCTTCTAAACACAAACTTAAACCAATATAATCAAATCTTATTATGATTATCATTGGAATCATACTAGTCAATCACAATGCTACATAGTATCTATTGTTTACATCAAAATCCAAACCGAATACAAACCGCACGAAAATGCACTAAGTCATTCATTGCTCTCTAGACTCATCCATAACACTTCCCAATCAACTTTGAACACTCTTTCATTGAAAATGCACTAAGTCAATTCCAATGTCAAATATCGATCCATAACTCCCTAATTGACTATCAAGAGTTGTATATTACCCAAAAAACTACTCGTAATCATTTACAAAGAGAATCAAGTTAAAGTTGTGGAATGGATAATAACTGTTAAAAAAAAGAAAATGTGTAATCAATTAAAAAAAGTCAAATCAATGTAGCACGATCAAGTAAATAACGGTTAATTGTATTTCAATCAAAATTATGCAACTACAGATTAGTGCATCAAACTAATCATGAATGCTCAACTAAATACATTGAAAGGAACTAGTTATACAAAACATTAAACAACAATTGATCTCGCATCGATATTGTTTTGCTTTCCTTAACAACGTCCAACGTTATTAAGTTTTGATTCTTATGTCTTCTAAACACCCTTAATTAATATAATCAAATCTTATTAAAATTATCATTGGAGTCATACTAGTCAATCAAAAAGGATACATAGTATCTATTGTTTACATCAAAGCCCAAACTGAATACGAAACCGCACGAATGACACTTTAAATCAATCCATTCCTCCCCAAACTCATCCATAACGCTTCCCAATCAACTTTGAATACTCTTTCATTGAAAATGCACTAAGTCAATTCCAATGTCAAGTATCGATCTGTAAACTCCCTAATTGACTATCAAGAGTTGTATAGTGCCCAAAAACTACTCGTAATCATTTGACAAGATTCGAGAATCAAGTTAAAGTTGTGGAATGGAAGTAATAACACGTTAAACAATAAGAAAATGTGTAATCAATTAAAAATAAGTCAAATCAATGTAGTACGATCAAGTAAATAACGGTTAATTGTATTTCAATCAAAATTATGCAACTACAGATTAGTGCATCAAACTAATCATGAATCCTCAAGTAAATACATTGAAAAGATCTAGTTATGCAAAACATTAAACAGCAATTGTTCTCGCATCGATAGCGTTTTGCTTTCCTTAACAACGTCCAACGTTATTAAGTTTTGATTCTTATGTCTTCTAAACACACACTTAAACCAATATAATCAAATCTTATTATAATTATCATTGGAGTCATACTAGTCAATCACAAATGCTACATAGTATCTATTGTTTACATCAAACCCAAACCGAATACGAAACCGCACGAATGACGCTTGAAATCAATCCATTCCTCCCCAAGCTCATCCATAACACTTCCCATCAACTTTGAACACTCTTTCATTGAAAATGCACTAAGTCAATTCCAATGTCAAATATCGATCCATAAACTCCCTAATTGACTATCAAGAGTTGTATAGTACCCAAAAAACTACTCGTAATCATTTAACAAGATTTGAGAATCAAGTTAAAGTTGTGGATAGAAGTAATAAACACGTTAAGAAAAAAGAAAATGTGTAATCAATTAAAAGAAGTCAAATCAATGTAGCACGATCAAGTAAATAACGGTTAATGTATTTCAATCAAAATTATGCAACTACAGATTAGTGCATCAAACTATCATGAATCCTCTTAAATACATTGAAAAGGAACTAGTTATACAAAACATTAAACAACAATTGTTCTCGCATCGATAGCGTTTTATTTTCCTTAACAACGTCCAACGTTATTAAGTTTTGATTCTTATGTCTTCTAAACACACACTTAAGCAAATATAATCAAATCTTATTATAATTATCATTGGAGTCATACTAGTCAATCACAAATGCTACATAGTATCTATCGTTTACATCAAAACCCAAACCGAATACGAAACCGCACGAATGACCCTTGAAATCAATCCATTCCTCCCCAAACTCATCCATAGCGCTTCCCAATCAACTTTGAACACTCTTTCATTGAAAATGCACTAAGTCAATTCCAATGTCAAATATCGATCCATAAACTCCCTAATTGACTATCAAGAGTTGTATAGTACCCAAAAAACTACTCGTAATCATTTAAGAATATTTGAGAATCAAGTTAAAGTTGTGGAATGGAAGTAATAACACGTTAAGAAAAAAGAAATTGTGTAATCAATTAAAAAGAAGTCAAATCAATGTAGCACGATCAAGTAAATAACGGTTAATTGTATTTCAATCAAATTATGCAACTACAGATTAGTGCATCAACTAATCATGAATGCTCAATTAAATACATTGAAAAAGATTTAATTATGCAAAAACATTAAACAACAATTGTTCTCGCATCGATAGCGTTTTGCTTTCCTTAACAACGTCCAACGTTATTAAGTTTTGATTCTTATGTCTTCTAAACACACACTTAAGCCAATATAATCAAATCTTATTATAATTATCATTGGAGTCATACTAGTCAATCACAAATGCTACATAGTATCTATTGTTTACATCAAAACCCAAACCGAATACGAAACCACACGAAAATGCACTAAGTCAATTCTTTGCTCTCCAGACTCATCCACAACACTTCCCAATCAACTTTGAACACTCTTTCATTGAAAATGCACTTAGTCAATTCCAATGTCAAATATCGATCCATAAACTCCCTAATTGACTATCAAGAGTTGTATGGTACCCAAAAAACTACTCGTAATCATTTAAAAAGATTTGAGAATCAAGTTAAAGTTTTGGAATGGAAGTATTAGCACGTTAAGAAAAAAGAAAAAGTGTAATCAATTAAAAAGAAGTCAAATCAATGTAGCACGATCAAGTAAATAACGGTTAATTGTATTTCAATCAAAATTATGCAACTACAGATTAGTGCATCAAACTAATCATGAATGCTCAAGTAAATACATTGAAAAAGATCTAGTTATACAAAAACATTAAACTGCAATTGTTCTCGCATCGATAGCGTTTTGCTTTCCTTAACAACGTCCAACGTTATTAAGTTTTGATTCTTATGTCTTCTAAACACACACTTAAACCAATATAATCAAATCTTATTATAATTATCATTGGAGTCATACTAGTCAATCACAAATGCTACATAGTATCTATTGTTTACATCAAAACCCAAACCGAATACGAACCCACGAAATGCACTAAGTCATTCTTGCTCTCCAGACTCATCCATAACACTTTCCAATCAACTTTGAACACTCTTTCATTGAAAATGCACTAAGTCAATTCCAATGTCAAATATCGATCCATAAACTCCGTAATTAACTATCAAGAGTTGTATAGTACCCAAAAAACTACTCGTAATCATTTATTAAGATTCGAGAATCAAGTTAAAGTTGTGGAATGGAAGTAATAACACGTTAAGAAAAAGAAAATGTGTAATCAATTAAAAAGAAGTCAAATCAATGTAGCACGATCAAGTAAATAACGGTTAATTGTATTTCAATCAAAATTATGCAACTACATATTAGTGTATCAAACTAATCATAAATGCCCAAGTAAATACATTGAAAAAGATCTAGTTATACAAAAACATTAAACTGCAATTGTTCTCTCATCGATAGCGTTTTGCTTTCCTTAACAACGTCCAATGTTATTAAGTTTTGATTCTTATGTCTTCTAAACACACACTTAAACCAATATAATCAAATCTTATTATAATTATCATTGGAGTCATACTAGTCAATCACAAATGCTACATAGTATCTATTGTTTACATCAAAACCCAAACCGAATACGAAACCACACGAAAGTGCACTAAGTCAATTCATTGCTCTCCAGACTCATCCATAACACTTCCCAATCAACTTTGAACACTCTTTCATTGAAAATGCACTCAGTCAATTCCAATGTCAAATATCGATCCATAAACTCCCTAATTGACTATCAAGAGTTGTATAGTACCCAAAAAACTACTCGTAATCATTTAACAAGATTCGAGAATTAAGTTAAAGTTGTGGAATGGAAGTAATAACACGTTAAAAAAAAGAAAAGTGTAATCAATTAAAAAGAAGTCAAATCAATGTAGCACGATCAAGTAAATAACGGTTAATTGTATTTCAATCAAAATTATGCAACTACAGATTAGTGCATCAAACTAATCATGAATGCTCACTAAATACATTGAAAAGAACTAGTTATACAAAAACATTAAACAACAATTGTTCTCGCATCGATAGCGTTTTGCTTTCCTTAACAACGTCCAACGTTATTAAGTTTTGATTCTTATGTCTTCTAAACACACACTTAAACCAATATAATCAAATCTTATTATAATTATCATTGGATTCATACTAGTCAATCACAAATGCTACATAGTATCTATTGTTTACATCAAAACCCAAACCGAATACAAAACCGCACGAAAATGCACTAAGTCAATTCATTGCTCTCTAGACTCATCCATAACACTTCCCAATCAACTTTGAACACTCTTTCATTGAAAATGCACTAAGTCAATTCCAATGTCAAATATCGATCCATAACTCCCTAATTGACTATCAAGAGTTGTATAGTACCCAAAAAACTACTCGTAATCATTTAAAAAGATTTGAGAATCAAGTTAAAGTTGTGGAATGGAAGTAATAACACGTTAAGAAAAAAGAAAATGTGTAATCAATTAAAAAGAAGTCAAATCAATGTAGCACGATCAAGTAAATAACGGTTAATTGTATTTCAATCAAAATTATGCAACAACAGATTAGTGCATCAAACTAATCATGAATGCTCAACTAAATACATTGAAAATGAACTAGTTATACAAAAACATTAAACAACAATTGTTCTCGCATCGATAGCGTTTTGCTTTCCTTAACAACGTCCAATGTTATTAAGTTTTAATTCTTATGTCTTCTAAACACAAACATAAACCAATATAATGAAATCTTATTATAATTATCATTGGAATCATACTAGTCAATCACAAACGCTACATAGTATCTATTGTTTATATCAAAGCCCAAACCGAATACGAAACCACCGAATGACGCTTGAAATCAATCCATTGCTCTCCAGACTCATCCATAACACTTTCCAATCAACTTTGAACACTCTTTCATTGAAAATGCACTAAGTCAATCCAAATGTCAAATATCGATCCATAAACTCCCTAATTGACTATCAAGAGTTGTATAGTACCCAAAAAACTACTCGTAATCATTTAACAAGATTCGAGAATCAAGTTAAAGTTGTGGAATGGAAGTAATAACACGTTAAGAAAAAGAAAATGTGTAATCAATTAAAAAGAAGTCAAATCAATGTAGCACAATCAAGTAAATAACGGTTAATTGTATTTCAATCAAAATTATGCAACTACAGATTAGTGCATCAAACTAATCATGAATGCTCAAGTAAATACATTGAAAAAGATCTAGTTATACAAAAACATTAAACAGCAATTGTTCTCGCATCGATAGCGTTTTGCTTTCCTTAACAACGTCCAACGTTATTAAGTTTTGATTCTTATGTCTTCTAAACACACACTTAAACCAATATAATCAAATCTTATTATAATTATCATTGGAGTCATACTAGTCAATCACAAATGCTACATAGTATCTATTGTTTACATCAAAACCCAAACCGAATACGAAACCGCACGAAAGTGCACTAAGTCAATTCATTGCTCTCCAGACTCATCCATAACACTTCCCAATCAACTTTGAACACTCTTTCATTGAAAATGCACTAAGTCAATTCCAATGTCAAATATCGATCCATAAACTCCCTAATTGACTATCAAGAGTTGTATATTACCCAAAAAACTACTCGTAATCATTTAACAAGATTCGAAAATCAAGTTAAAGTTGTGGAATGGAGGTAATAACACGTTAAGAAAAAAGAAATTGTGTAATCAATTAAAAAGAAGTCAAATCAATGTAGCACAATCAAGTAAATAACGGTTAATTGTATTTCAATCAAAATTATACAACTACAGTTTAGTGCATCAAACTAATCATGAATGCTCAAGTAAATACATTGAAAAAGATCTAGTTATACAAAAACATTAAACAGCAATTGTTCTCGCATCGATAGCGTTTTGCTTTCCTTAACAACGTCCAACGTTATTAAGTTTTGATTCTTATGTCTTCTAAACACACACTTAAACAATATAATCAAATCTTATTATAATTATCATTGGAGTCATACTAGTCAATCAAAAATGCTACATAGTATCTATTGTTTACATCAAAACCCAAACCGAATACGAAACCGCACGAAAATGCACTAAGTCAATTCATTGCTCTCTAGACTCATCCATAACACTTCCAATCAACTTTGAACACTCTTTCATTGAAAATGCACTAAGTCAATTCCAATGTCAAATATCGATCCATAACTCCCTAATTGACTATCAAGAGTTGTATACTACCCAAAAAACTACTCGTAATCATTTAACAAGATTCGAGAATCAAGTTAAAGTTGTGGAATGTAAGTAATAACACGTTAAGAAAAAAGAAATTGTGTAATCAATTAAAAAGAAGTCAAATCAATATAGCACAATCAAGTAAATAACGGTTAGTTGTATTTCAATCAAAATATGCAACTACAGATTAGTGCATCAAAGTAATCATGAATGCTCAAGTAAATACATTGAAAAAGATCTAGTTATACAAAAACATTAAACACAATTGTCTCATCGCCATAGCGTTTTGCTTTCCTTAACAACGTCCAACGTTATTAAGTTTTGATTCTTATGTCTTCTAAACACACAACTTAACCAATATAATCAAATCTTATTATGATTATCATTGGAATCATACTAGTCAATCACAAATGCTACATAGTATCTATTGTTTACATCAAAACCCAAACCGAATACGAAACCGCACGAAAATGCACTAAGTCAATTCATTGCTCTCTAGACTCATCCATAACACTTCCCAATCAACTTTGAACACTCTTTCATTGAAAATGCACTAAGTCAATTCCAATGTCAAATATCGATCCATAACTCCCTAATTGACTATCAAGAGTTGTATAGTACCCAAAAACTACTCGTAATCATTTAACAAGATTCGAGAATCAAGTTAAAGTTGTGGAATGGAAGTAATAACACGTTAAGAAAAAAAAATGTGTAATCAATTAAAAAGAAGTCAAATCAATGTAGCACGATCAAGTAAATAACGGTTAATTGTATTTCAATCAAAATTATGCAACTACAGATTAGTGCATCAAACTAATCATGAATGCTCAAGTAAATACATTGAAAAGATCTAGTTATACAAAAACATTAAACAGCAATTGTTCTCGCATCGATAGCGTTTTGCTTTCCTTAACAACGTCCAACGTTATTAAGTTTTGATTCTTATGTCTTCTAAACACACACTTAAACCAATATAATCAAATCTTATTATAATTATCATTGGAGTCATACTAGTCAATCAAAAATGCTACATAGTATCTATTGTTTACATCAAAACCCAAACCGAATACGAAACCGCACGAATGACGCTTGAATCAATCATTGCTCTCCAGACTCATCCATAACACTTCCAATCAACTTTGAACACTCTTTCATTGAAAATGCACTAAGTCAATTCCAATGTCAAATATCGATCCATAAACTCCCTAATTGACTATCAAGAGTTGTATAGTACCCAAAAACTACTCGTAATCATTTAACAAGATTCGAGAATCAAGTTAAAGTTGTGGAATGTAAGTAATAACACGTTAAGAAAAAAGAAAATGTGTAATCAATTAAAAAGAAGTCAAATCAATGTAGCACAATCAAGTAAATAACGGTTAATTGTATTTCAATCAAAATTATGCAACTACAGATTAGTGCATCAAACTAATCATGAATGCTCAAGTAAATACATTGAAAAAGATCTAGTTATACAAAAACATTAAACAGCAATTGTTCTCGCATCGATAGCGTTTTGCTTTCCTTAACAACGTCCAACGTTATTAAGTTTTGATTCTTATGTCTTCTAAACACACACTTAAGACAATATAATCAAATCTTATTATAATTATCATTGGAGTCATACTAGTCAATCAAAAATGCTACATAGTCTCTATTGTTTACATCAAAACCCAAACCGAATACGAAACCGCACGAAAATGCGCTAAGTCAATTCATTGCTCTCTAGACTGATCCATAACACTTTCCAATCAACTTTGAACACTCTTTCATTGAAAATGCACTAAGTCAATTCCAATGTCAAATATCGATCCATAACTCCCTAATTAACTATCAAGAGTTGTATACTACCCAAAAAACTACTCGTAATCATTTAACAAGATTCGAGAATCAAGTTAAAGTTGTGGAATGTAAGTAATAACACGTTAAGAAAAAAGAAATTGTGTAATCAATTAAAAAGAAGTCAAATCAATGTAGCACAATCAAGTAAATAACGGTTAGTTGTATTTCAATCAAAATTATGCAACTACAGATTAGTGCATCAAACTAATCATGAATGCTCAAGTAAATACATTGAAAAAGATCTAGTTATACAAAAACATTAAACAGCAATTGTTCTCGCATCGATAGCGTTTTGCTTTCCTTAACAACGTCCAACGTTATTAAGTTTTGATTCTTATGTCTTCTAAACACACACTTAAACCAATATAATCAAATCTTATTATAATTATCATTGGAGTCATACTAGTCAATCAAAAATGCTACATAGTATCTATTGTTTACATCAAAACCCAAACCGAATACGAAACCGCACGAAAATACACTAAGTCAATTCATTGCTCTCCAGACTCATCCATAACACTTCCCAATCAACTTTGAACACTCTTTCATTGAAAATGCACTAAGTCAATTCCAATGTCAAATATCGATCCATAAACTCCCTAATTGACTATCAAGAGTTGTATAGTACCCAAAAAACTACTCGTAATCATTTAACAAGATTTGAGAATCAAGTTAAAGTTGTGGAATGGAAGTAATAACACGTTAAGAAAAAAGAAAATGTAATCAATTAAAAAGAAGTCAAATCAATGTAGCACGATCAAGTAAATAACGGTTAATTGTATTTCAATCAAAATTATGCAACTACAGATTAGTGCATCAAACTAATCATGAATGCTCAACTAAATACATTGAAAATGAACTAGTTATACAAAAACATTAAACAACAATTGTTCTCGCATCGATAGCGTTTTGCTTTCCTTAACAACGTCCAATGTTATTAAGTTTTGATTCTTATGTCTTCTAAACACACACTTAAACCAATATAATCAAATCTTATTATAATTATCATTGGAGTCATACTAGTCAATCAAAAATGCTACATAGTATCTATTGTTTACATCAAAACCCAAACCGAATACGAAACCGCACGAAAATGCACTAAGTCAATTCATTGCTCTCCAGACTCATCCATAACACTTCCCAATCAACTTTGAACACTCTTTCATTGAAAATGCACTCAGTCAATTCCAATGTCAAATATCGATCCATAAACTCCCTAATTGACTATCAAGAGTTGTATAGTACCCAAAAAACTACTCGTAATCATTTAACAAGATTCGAAAATCAAGTTAAAGTTGTGGAATGGAAGTAATAACACGTTAAAAAAAAGAAAATGTGTAATCAATTAAAAAGAAGTCAAATCAATGTAGCACGATCAAGTAAATAACGGTTAATTGTATTTCAATCAAAATTATGCAACTACAGATTAGTGCATCAAACTAATCATGAATGCTCAACTAAATACATTGAAAATGAACTAGTTATACAAAAACATTAAACAACAATTGTTCTCGCATCGATATTGTTTTGCTTTCCTTAACAACGTCCAACGTTATTAAGTTTTGATTCTTATGTCTTCTAAACACCCATTAAAACCAATATAATCAAATCTTATTATAATTATCATTGGTATCATACTAGTCAATCACAAATGCTACATAGTATCTATTGTTTACATCAAAACCCAAACCGAATACGAAACCGCACGAATAACGCTTGAAATCAATCCATTGCTCCCCAAACTCATCCATAACACTTCCCAATCAACTTTGAACACTCTTTCATTGAAAATGCACTAAGTCAATTCCAATGTCAAATATCGATCCATAAACTCCCTAATTGACTATCAAGAGTTGTATAGTACCCAAAAAACTACTCGTAATCATTTAAAAAGATTTGAGAATCAAGTTAAAGTTTTGGAATGGAAGTAATAACACGTTAAGAAAAAGAAAAGTGTAATCAATTAAAAAGAAGTCAAATCAATGTAGCACGATCAAGTAAATAACGGTTAATTGTATTTCAATCAAAATTATGCAACAATAGATTAGTGCATCAAACTAATCATGAATGCTCAACTAAATTCATTGAAAAGAAACTAGTTATACAAAAACATTAAACAACAATTGTTCTCGCCGCCATAGCGTTTTGCTTTCCTTAACAACGTCCAATGTTATTAAGTTTTGATTCTTATGTCCTCTAAACACAAACTTAAACCAATATAATCAAATCTTATTATGATTATCATTGGAAACATACTAGTCAATCATAAATGCTACATAGTATCTATTGTTTACATCAAAATCCAAACCGAATACAAAACCGCACGAAAATGCACTAAGTCAATTCATTGCTCTCTAGACTCATCCATAACACTTCCCAATCAACTTTGAACACTCTTTCATTGAAAATGCACTAAGTCAATTCCAATGTCAAATATCGATCCATAACTCCCTAATTGACTATCAAGAGTTGTATATTACCCAAAAAACTACTCGTAATCATTTAACAAGATTCGAAAATCAAGTTAAAGTTGTGGAATGGAGTAATAACACGTTAAGAAAAAAGAAATTGTGTAATCAATTAAAAAGAAGTCAAATCAATGTAGCACAATCAAGTAAATAACGGTTAATTGTATTTCAATCAAAATTATGCAACTACAGTTTAGTGCATCAAACTAATCATGAATGCTCAAGTAAATACATTGAAAAAGATCTAGTTATACAAAAACATTAAACAGCAATTGTTCTCGCATCGATAGCATTTTGCTTTACTTAACAACATCCAACGTTATTAAGTTTTGATTCTTATGTCTTCTAAACACAAACTTAAACCAATATAATCAAATCTTATTATGATTATCATTGGAATCATACTAGTCAATCACAAATGATACATAGTATCTATTGTTTACATCAAAGCCTAAACCGAATACGAAACCGCACGAATGACGCTTGAAATCAATCCATTGCTCTCCAGACTCATCCATAACACTTTCCAATCAACTTTGAACACTCTTTCATTGAAAATGCACTAAGTCAATTCCAATGTCAAATATCGATTCATAAACTCCCTAATTGACTATCAAGAGTTGTATAGTACCCAAAAAACTACTCGTAATCATTTAACAAGATTCGAGAATCAAGTTAAAGTTGTGGAATGGAAGTAATAACACGTTAAGAAAAAAGAAAATGTGTAATCAATTAAAAAGAAGTCAAATCAATGTAGCACGATCAAGTAAATAACGGTTGATTACATTTCAATCAATAATTATGCAACTACAGATTAGTGCATCAAACTAATCATGAATGCTCAAGTAAATACATTGAAAACGATCTAGTTATACAAAAACATTAAACAGCAATTGTTCTCGCATCGATAGCGTTTTGCTTTCCTTAACAACGTCCAACGTTATTAAGTTTTGATTCTTATGTCTTCTAACACCCATTAAAACCAATATAATCAAATCTTATTATAATTATCATTGGAGTCATACTAGTCAATCAACAATGCTACATAGTATCTATTGTTTACATCAATACCCAAACCGAATACGAAACCGCACGAAAATGCACTAAGTCAATTCATTGCTCTCCAGACTCATCCATAACACTTCCCAATCAACTTTGAACACTCTTTCATTGAAAATGCACTCAGTCAATTCCAATGTCAAATATCGATCCATAAACTCCCTAATTGACTATCAAGAGTTGTATAGTACCCAAAAAACTACTCGTAATCATTTAACAAGATTCGAGAATCAAGTTAAAGTTATGGAATAGAAGTAACAACACATTAAGAAAAAAGAAAATGTGTAATCAATTAAAAGAAAGTCAAATCAATGTAGCACGATCAAGTAAATAACGGTTAATTGTATTTCAATCAAAATTATGCAACTACAGATTAGTGCATCAAACTAATCATGAATGCTCAAGTAAATACATTGAAAAGGAACTAGTTATACAAAAACATTAAACAACAATTGTTCTCGCATCGATAGCGTTTTGCTTTCCTTAACAACGTCCAACGTTATTAAGTTTTGATTCTTATGTCTTCTAAACACACACTTAAACAAATATAATCAAATCTTATTATAATTATCATTGGAGTCATACTAGTCAATCACAAAGGATACATAGTATCTATTGTTTACATCAAAACCCAAACCGAATACGAAACCGCACGAATGACACTTTAAATCAATCCATTCCTCCCCAAACTCATCCATAACGCTTCCCAATCAACTTTGAACACTCTTTCATTGAAAATGCACTAAGTCAATTCCAATGTCAAATATCGATCCATAAACTCCCTAATTGACTATCAAGAGTTGTATAGTACCCAAAAAACTACTCGTAATCATTTAACAAGATTCGAGAATCAAGTTAAAGTTGTGGAATGGAAGTAATAACACGTTAAGAAAAAGAAAATGTGTAATCAATTAAAAAGAAGTCAAATCAATGTAGCACGATCAAGTAAATAACGGTTAATTGTATTTCAATCAAAATTATGCAACTACAGATTAGTGCATCAAACTAATCATGAATGCTCAACTAAATACATTGAAAAGAAACTAGTTATACAAAAACATTAAACAACAATTGTTCTCGCATCGATAGCGTTTTGCTTTCCTTAACAACGTCCAACGTTATTAAGTTTTGATTCTTATGTCTTCTAAACACACACTTAAACAAATATAATCAAATCTTATTATAATTATCATTGGAGTCATACTAGTCAATCAAAAATGCTACATAGAATCTATTGTTTACATCAAATCCCAAACCGAACTCGAAACCGCACGAAAATGCACCAAGTTAATTCAATGCTCTCCAGACTCAGCCATAACACTTCCCAATCAACTTTGAACACTCTTTCTTTGAAATGCACTAAGTCAATTCTAATGTCAAATATCGATCCATAAACTCCCTAATTAACTATCAAGAGTTGTATAGTACCCAAAAAACTACTCGTAATCATTTAAGAAGCTTCAAGAATCAAGTTAAAGTCGTGAAATGGAAGTAATAACACGTTAAGAAAAAAGAAAATGTGCAATCAATTAAAAAGAAGTCAAATCAATGTAGCACGATCAAGTAAATAACGATTAATTGTATTTCAATCAAAATTATGGAACTACAGATTAGTGCATCAAACTAATCATGAATGCTCAAGTAAATACATTGAAAAAATCTAGTTATACAAAAATTTAAACAGCAATTGTCTCTCGCATCGATAGCGTTTTGTTTTCCTTAACAACGTCCAACGTTATTAAGTTTTGATTCTTATGTCTTCTAAACACAAACTTAAACCAATATAATCAAATCTTATTATGATTATCATTGGAATCATACTAGTCAATCACAAATGATACATAGTATCTATTGTTTACATCAAAGCCTAAACCGAATACGAAACCGCACGAATGACGCTTGAAATCAATCCATTGCTCTCCAGACTCATCCATAACACTTTCCAATCAACTTTGAACACTCTTTCATTGAAAATGCACTAAGTCAATCCCAATGTCAAATATCGATTCATAAACTCCCTAATTGACTATCAAGATTTATATAGTATCCAAAAAACTACTCGTAATCATTTAACAAGATTCGAGAATCAAGTTAAAGTTCTGGAATGTAAGTAATAACACGTTAAGAAAAAAGAAAAAGTGTAATCAATTAAAAAGAAGTCAAATCAATGTAGCACGATCAAGTAAATAACGGTTAATTGTATTTCAATCAAAATTATGCAACAACAGATTAGTGCATCAAACTAATCATGAATGCTCAACTAAATACATTGAAAAGGAACTAGTTATACAAAAACATTAAACACATTGTTCTCGCATCCATAGGGTTTTGCTTTCCTTAACAACGTCCAATGTTATTAAGTTTTGATTCTTATGTCTTCTAACACACACTTAAACCAATATAATCAAATCTTATTATTTATCATTGGATCATACTAGTCAATCAAAAATGCTACATAGTATCTATTGTTTACATCAAAACCCAAACCGAATACGAAATCGTACGAAAATGCACTAAGTCAATTCATTGCTCTCCAGACTCATCCATAACACTTCCTAATCAACTTTGAACACTCTTTCATTGAAAATGCACTAAGTCTATTCCAATGTCAAATATCGATCCATAACTCCCTAATTGACTACTAAGAGTTGTATACTACCCAAAAAACTACTCGTAATCATTTAACAAGATTCGAAATCAAGTTAAAGTTGTGGAATGTAAGTAATAACATGTTAAGAAAAAAGAAATTGTGTAATCAATTAAAAATAAGTCAAATCAATGTAGCACAATCAAGTAAATAACGGTTAGTTGTATTTCAATCAAAATTATGCAACTACAGATTCGTGCATCAAACTAATCATGAATGCTCAAGTAAATACATTAAAAAAGATCTAGCTATACAAAAACATTAAACAGCAATTGTTCTCGCATCGATAGCGTTTTGCTTTCCTTAACAACGTCCAACGTTATTAAGTTTTGATTCTTATGTCTTCTAAACACACACTTAAACCAATATAATCAAATCTTATTATAATTATCATTGGAGTCATACTAGTCAATCAAAAATGCTACATAGTCTCTATTGTTTACATCAAAACCCAAACCGAATATGAAACAGCATGAAAATGCACTAAGTCAATTCATTGCTCTCTAGACTCATCCATAACACTTCCCAATCAACTTTGAACACTCTTTCATTGAAAATGCACTAAGTCAATTCTAATGTCAAATATCGATCCATAAACTCCCTAATTGACTATCAAGAGTTGTATAGTACCCAAAAAACTACTCGTAATCATTTAAAAAGATTTGAGAATCAAGTTAAAGTTGTGGAATGGAAGTAATAACACGTTAAGAAAAAAGAAAAGTGTAATCAATTAAAAAGAAGTCAAATCAATGTAGCACGATCAAGTAAATAACGGTTAATTGTATTTCAATCAAAATTATTCAACAACAGATTAGTGCATCAAACTAATCATGAATGCTCAACGAAATACGTTGAAAAGGAACTAGTTATACAAAAACATTAAACAACAATTGTTCTCGCATCCATAGGGTTTTGCTTTCCTTAACAACGTCCAATGTTATTAAGTTTTGATTCTTATGTCTTCTAAACAAACACTTAAACCAATATAATCAAATCTTATTATAATTATCATTGGAGTCGTACTAGTCAATCAAAAATGCTACATAGTATCTATTGTTTACATCAAAACCCAAACCGAATACGAAATCACACGAAAATGCACTAAGTCAATTCATTGCTCTCCAGACTCATCCATAACACTTCCCAATCAACTTTTAACACTCTTTCATTGAAAATGCACTCAGTCAATTCCAATGTCAAACATCGATTCGTAAACTCCCTAATTGACTTTCAAGGGTTATATAGTACCCAAAAAACTAGTCGTAATCATTTAACAAGATTCGTGAATCAAGTTAAAGTTGTGGAATGGAAGTAATAACATGTTAAGAAAAAAGAAAATGTGTAATCAATTAAAAAGAAGTCAAATCAATGTGGCACGATCAAGTAAATAACGGTTAATTGTATTTCAATCAAAATTATGCAACTACAGATTAGTGCATCAAACTAATCATGAATGCTCAACTAAATACATTGAAATGGAACTAGTTATGCAAAAACATTAAACAACAATTGATCTCGCATCGATATTGTTTTGCTTTCCATAACAACGTCCAACGTTATTAAGTATTGATTCTTATGTCTTCTAAACACCCATTAAAACCAGTATAATCAAATCTTATTATAATTATCATTGCAAATCATACTAGTCAATCACAAATGCTACATAGTATCAATTGTTTACATCAAAACCCAAACCGAATACGAAACCGCACGAATGACGCTTGAAATCAATCCATTCCTCCCCAAACTCATCCATAACACTTCCCAATCAACTTTGAACACTCTTTCATTGAAAATGCACTAAGTCAATTCTAATGTCAAATATCGATCCATAAACTCCCTAATTGACTATCAAGAGTTGTATAGTACCCAAAAAACTACTCGTAATCATTTAACAAGATTCGAGAATCAAGTTAAAGTTGTGGAATGGAAGTAATAACACGTTAAGAAAAAAGAAAATGTGTAATCAATTAAAAAGAAGTCAAATCAATGTAGCACGATCAAGTAAATAACGGTTAATTGTATTTCAATCAAAATTATGCAACTACAGATTAGTGCATCAAACTAATCATGAATGCTCAAGTAAATACATTGAAAAGGAACTAGTTATACAAAAACATTAAACAACAATTGTTCTCGCATCGATAGCGTTTTGCTTTCCTTAACAACGTCCAACGTTATTAAGTTTTGATTCTTATGTCTTCTAAACACACACTTAAACCAATATAATCAAATCTTATTATAATTATCATTGGAATCATACTAGTCAATCAAAATGCTACATAGTCTCTATTGTTTACATCAAAACCCAAACCGAATACGAAACCGCACGAATGTTTACATCAAACCCAAACCGAATACGAAACCGCACGAATGACTTGAAATCAATTCATTGCTCTCCAGACTCATCCATAACACTTCCAATCACTTTGAACACTCTTTCATTGAAAATGCACTAAGTCAATTCCAATGTCAAATATCGATCCATAAACTCCCTAATTGACTATCAAGAGTTGTATAGTACCCAAAAACTACTCGTAATCATTTAACAAGATTCGAGAATCAAGTTAAGTTGTGGATGGAAGTAATAACACGTTAAGAAAAAGAAAATGTGTAATCAATTAAAAAGAAGTCAAATCAATGTAGCACGATCAAGTAAATAACGGTAATTGTATTTCAATCAAAATTATGCAACTACAGATTAGTGCATCAAACTAATCATGAATGCTCAAGTAAATACATTGAAAAGAACTAGTTATACAAAACATTAAACAACAATTGTTCTCGCATCGATAGCGTTTTGCTTTCCTTAACAACGTCCAACGTTATTAAGTTTTGATTCTTATGTCTTCTAAACACCACTTAAACCAATATAATCAAATCTTATTATAATTATCATTGGAATCATACTAGTCATCACAAATGCTACATAGTATCTATTGTTTACATCAAAGCCAAACCGAATACGAACCGCACGAATGACGCTTGAAATCATTCATTGCTCTCCAGACTCATCCATAACACTTCCCATCAACTTTGAACACTCTTTCATTGAAAATGCACTAAGTCAATTCCATGTCAAATATCGATCCATAACTCCTAATTGACTATCAGAGTTGTATAGTACCCAAAAAACTACTCGTAATCATTTAACAAGATTCGAGAATCAAGTTAAAGTTGTGGAATGGAAGTAATAACACGTTAAGAAAAAAGAAAATGTGTAATCAATTAAAAAGAAGTCAAATCAATGTAGCACGATCAAGTAAATAACGGTTAATTGTATTTCAATCAAAATATGCAACTACAGATTAGTGCATCAAACTAATCATGAATGCTCAAGTAAATACATTGAAAAGAACTAGTTATACAAAAACATTAAACAACAATTGTTCTCGCATCGATAGCGTTTTGCTTTCCTTAACAACGTCCAACGTTATTAAGTTTTGATTCTTATGTCTTCTAAACACACACTTAAACCAATATAATCAAATCTTATTATAATTATCATTGGAGTCATACTAGTCAATCACAATGCTACATAGTATCTATTGTTTACATCAAAACCCAACCGAATACGAAACCGCACGAAAATGCACTAAGTCATTCTTGCTCTCCAGACTCATCCATAACACTTCCCAATCAACTTTGAACACTCTTTCATTGAAAATGCACTAAGTCAATTCCAATGTCAAATATCGATCCATAAACTCCCTAATTGACTATCAAGAGTTGTATAGTACCCAAAAACTACTCGTAATCATTTAACAAGATTCGAGAATCAAGTTAAAGTTGTGGAATGGAAGTAATAACACGTTAAGAAAAAGAAAATGTGTAATCAATTAAAAGAAGTCAAATCAATGTAGCACGATCAAGTAAATAACGGTTAATTGTATTTCAATCAAAATTATGCAACTACAGATTAGTGCATCAAACTAATCATGAATGCTCAAGTAAATACATTGAAAGGAACTAGTTATACAAAAACATTAAACACATTTGTTCTCGCATCGATAGCGTTTTGCTTTCCTTAACAACGTCCAACGTTATTAAGTTTTGATTCTTATGTCTTCTAAAACAAACTTAAACCAATATAATCAAATCTTATTATGATTATCATTGGAATCATACTAGTCAATCACAAATGCTACATAGTATCTATTGTTTACATCAAAACCCAAACCGAATACGAAACCGCACGAAAACGCCTAAATCATTCATTGCTCTCCAGACTCATCCATAACACTTCCAATCAACTTTGAACACTCTTTCATTGAAAATGCACTAAGTCAATTCCAATGTCAAATATCGATCCATAAACTCCCTAATTGACTATCAAGAGTTGTATAGTACCCAAAAACTACTCGTAATCATTTAAAAGATTCGAGAATCAAGTTAAAGTTGTGGAATGGAAGTAATAACACGTTAAGAAAAAAGAAAATGTGTAATCAATTAAAAAGAAGTCAAATCAATGTAGCACATCAAGTAATAACGGTTAATTGTATTTCAATCAAAATTATGCAACTACAGATTAGTGCATCAAACTAATCATGAATGCCAAGTAAATACATTGAAAAGGAACTAGTTATACAAAACATTAAACAACAATTGTTCTCGCATCGATATGCGTTTTGCTTTCCTTAACAACGTCCAACGTTATTAAGTTTTGATTCTTATGTCTTCTAAACCAAACTTAAACCAATATAATCAAATCTTATTATATTATCATTGGAATCATACTAGTCAATCACAAATGCTACATAGTATCTATTGTTTACATCAAACCCAAACCGAATACAAACCGCACGAAAATGCACTAAAATCATTCATTGCTCTCCAGACTCATCCATAACACTTCCCAATCAACTTTGAACACTCTTTCATTGAAAATGCACTAAGTCAATTCCAATGTCAAATATCGATCCATAAACTCCCTAATTGACTATCAAGAGTTGTATAGTACCCAAAAAACTACTCGTAATCATTTAAAAGATTCGAGAATCAAGTTAAAGTTGTGGAATGGAAGTAATAACACGTTAAAAAAAAGAAAAGTGTATCAATTAAAAAGAAGTCAAATCAATGTAGCACGATCAAGTAAATAACGGTTAATTGTATTTCAATCAAATTATGCAACTACAGATTAGTGCATCAAACTAATCATGAATGCTCAAGTAATACATTGAAAAGGAACTAGTTATACAAAAACATTAAACAACAATTGTTCTCGCATCAGCAATAGCGTTTTGCTTTCCTTAACAACGTCCAACGTTATTAAGTTTTGATTCTTATGTCTTCTAAACACAACTTAAACCAATATAATCAAATCTTATTATGATTATCATTGGAGTCATACTAGTCAATCAAAAATGCTACATAGTATCTATTGTTTACATCAAAACCCAAACCGAATACGAAACCGCATGAAAATAGACTAAGTCAATTCGTTGCTCTCCAGACTCATCCATAACACTTCCCAATCAACTTTGAACATTCTTTCATTGAAAATGCACTAAGTCAATTCCAATGTCAAATATCGATCCATAAACTCCCTAATTGACTATCAAGAGTTGTATAGTACCTAAAAAACTACTCGTAATCATTTAACAAGATTCGAGAATCAAGTTAAAGTTGTGGAATGGAAGTAATAACACGTTAAGAAAAAAAAAAATGTGTAATCAATTAAAAAGAAGTCAAATCAATGTAGCACGATCAAGTAAATAACGGTTAATTGTATTTCAATCAAAATTATGCAACTACAGATTAGTGCATCAAACTAATCATGAATGCTCAAGTAAATACATTGAAAAGGAACTAGTTATACAAAAACATTAAACAACAATTGTTCTCGCATCGATAGCGTTTTGCTTTCCTTAACAACGTCCAACGTTATTAAGTTTTGATTCTTATGTCTTCTAACACAAACTTAAACCAATATAATCAAATCTTATTATAATTATCATTGGAATCATACTAGTCAATCAAAATGCTACATAGTATCTATTGTTTACATCAAACCCAAACCGAATACGAAACCGCACGAATGCGCTAAATCAATCCATTGCTCTCCAGACTCATCCATAACACTTCCAATCAACTTTGAACACTCTTTCATTGAAAATGCACTAAGTCAATTCCAATGTCAAATATCGATCCATAAACTCCCTAATTGACTATCAAGAGTTGTATAGTACCCAAAAACTACTCGTAATCATTTAACAAGATTCGAGAATCAAGTTAAAGTTGTGGAATGGAAGTAATAACACGTTAAGAAAAAGAAAATGTAATCATTAAAAAAAAGTCAAATCAATGTAGCACGATCAAGTAAATAACGGTTAATTGTATTTCAATCAAAATTATGCAACTACAGATTAGTGCATCAAACTAATCATGAATGCTCAGTAAATACATTGAAAAGGACTAGTTATACAAAACATTAAACAGCAATTGTTCTCTCGCATCGATAGCGTTTTGCTTTCCTTAACAACGTCCAACGTTATTAAGTTTTGATTCTTATGTCTTCTAAACACACACTTAAACCAATATAATCAAATCTTATTATAATTATCATTGGAATCATACTAGTCAATCAAAATGCTACATAGTATCTATTGTTTACATCAAACCCAAACCGAATACGAAACCGCACGAATGACGCTTGAATCAATTCATTGCTCTCCAGACTCATCCATAACACTTCCCAATCAACTTTGAACACTCTTTCATTGAAAATGCACT
The DNA here is from genome assembly GCA_025506415.1 of Flaveria robusta. Classification (NCBI taxonomy): domain Eukaryota; kingdom Viridiplantae; phylum Streptophyta; class Magnoliopsida; order Asterales; family Asteraceae; genus Flaveria; species Flaveria robusta. The sequence continues at coordinate 42,947 of JACCIZ010000019.1, forward strand.
CAGTCAATTCCAATGTCAAATATCGATCCATAAACTCCCTAATTGACTATCAAGAGTTGTATAGTACCCAAAAAACTACTCGTAATCATTTAAGAAGATTCGAGAATCAAGTTAAAGTTGTGGAATGGAAGTAATAACACGTTAAGAAAAAAGAAAATGTGTAATCAATTAAAAAGAAGTCAAATCAATGTAGCACGATCAAGTAAATAACGGTTAATTGTATTTCAATCAAAATTATGCAACTACAGATTAGTGCATCAAACTAATCATGAATGCTCAAGTAAATACATTGAAAAGGATCTAGTTATACAAAAACATTAAACAGCAATTGTTCTCGCATCGATAGCGTTTTGCTTTCCTTAACAACGTCCAACGTTATTAAGTTTTGATTCTTATGTCTTCTAAACACGAACTTAAACCAATATAATCAAATCTTATTATAATTATCATTGGAATCATACTAGTCAATCACAAATGCTACATAGTATCTATTGTTTACATCAAAACCCAAACCGAATACGAAACCGCACGAAATGCACTAAGCAATTCCTTGCTCTCCAGACTCATCCATAACACTTCCCAATCAACTTTGAACACTCTTTCATTGAAAATGCACTAAGTCAATTCCAATGTCAATATCGATCCATAAACTCCCTAATTGACTATCAAGAGTTGTATAGTACCCAAAAACTACTCGTAATCATTTAACAATTTCGAGAATCAAGTTAAAGTTGTGGAATGGAAGTAATAACACGTTAAGAAAAAGAAATGTGTAATCAATTAAAAAGAAGTCAAATCAATGTAGCACGATCAAGTAAATAACGGTTAATTGTATTTCAATCAAAATTATGCAACTACAGATTAGTGCATCAAACTAATCATGAATGCTCAGCTAAATACATTGAAAATGAACTAGTTATACAAAAACATTAAACAACAATTGTTCTCGCATCGATAGCGTTTTGCTTTCCTTAACAACGTCCAACGTTATTAAGTTTTGATTCTTATGTCTTCTAAACACACACTTAAACCAATATAATCAAATCTTATTATAATTATCATTGGAATCATACTAGTCAATCACAAATGCTACATAGTATCTATTGTTTACATCAAAACCCAAACCGAATACGAAACCGCACGAATGACGCTTGAAATCAATTCATTGCTCTCCAGACTCATCCATAACACTTCCAATCAACTTTGAACACTCTTTCATTGAAAATGCACTAAGTCAATTCCAATGTCAAATATCGATCCATAACTCCCTAATTGACTATCAGAGTTGTATAGTACCCAAAAAACTACTCGTAATCATTTAACAAGATTCGAGAATCAAGTTAAAGTTGTGGAATGAAGTAATAACACGTTAAGAAAAAGAAAATGTGTAATCAATTAAAAAGAAGTCAAATCAATGTAGCACATCAAGTAAATAACGGTTAATTGTATTTCAATCAAAATTATGCAACTACAGATTAGTGCATCAAACTAATCATGAATGCTCAACTAAATACATTGAAAAGGAACTAGTTATACAAAAACATTAAACAACAATTGTTCTCTCGATCGTATAGCGTTTTGCTTTCCTTAACAACGTCCAACGTTATTAAGTTTTGATTCTTATGTCTTCTAAACAACACTTAAACCAATATAATCAAATCTTATTATAATTATCATTGGAATCATACTAGTCAATCACAAATGCTACATAGTATCTATTGTTTACATCAAAACCCAAACCGAATACGAAACCGCACGAAAAGCACTAAATCATTCATTGCTCTCCAGACTCATCCATAACACTTCCCAATCAACTTTGAACACTCTTTCATTGAAAATGCACTAAGTCAATTCCAATGTCAAATATCGATCCATAACTCCCTAATTGACTATCAAGAGTTGTATAGTACCCAAAAACTACTCGTAATCATTTAACAAGATTCGAGAATCAAGTTAAAGTTGTGGAATGGAAGTAATACACGTTAAGAAAAAAGAAAATGTGTAATCAATTAAAAAGTCAAATCAATGTAGCGGGATCAAGTAAATAACGGTTAATTGTATTTCAATCAAAATTTTGCAACTACAGATTAGTGCATGAAACTAATCATGAATGCTCAGCTAAATACATTGAAAATGAACTAGTTATACAAAAACATTAAACAACAACTGTTCTCGCATCGATAGCGTTTTGCTTTCCTTAACAACGTCCAACGTTATTATCTTTTGATTCTTATGTCTTCTAAACACCCATTAAAACCAATATAATCAAATCTTATTTTAATTATCATTGGTATCATACTAGTCAATCAGAAATGCTACATAGTATCTATTGTTTATATCAAAACCCTAACCGAATACGAAACCGCACGAATGATGCTTGAAATCAAATCATTGCTCTCCGGACTCAGCCATAACACTTCCCAATCAACTTTGAACACTCTTTCATTGAAAATGCACTAAGTCAATTCCAATGTCAAATATCGATCCATAAACTCCCTAGTTGACTATCAAGAGTTGTATAGTACCCAAAAAACCACTCGTAATAATTTAACAAGATTCGAGAATCAAGTTAAAGTTGTGGAATGGAAGTAATAACACGTTAAACAATAAGAAAATGTGTAATCAATTAAAAATAAGTCAAATCAATGTAGTACGATCAAGTAAATAACGGTTAATTCTATTTCATTCAAAATTATAAAACTACAGATTAGTGCATCAAACTAATCATGAATGATCAAGTAAATACATTAAAGGAACTAGTTATACAAAAACATTAAACAACAATTGTTCTCGCATTGATAGCGTTTTGATTTATTTAACATGCAATGTTATTAAGTTTTGATTCTTATGTCTTCTAAACACAAACTTAAACCAATGTAATGAAATCTTATTATCATTATCATTGGAATCATACTAGTCAATCAAATGCTACATAGTATCTATTGTTTACATCAAAACCCAACCGAATACGAAACCGCACGAAATGCACTAAGTCAATTCATTGCTCTCCAGACTCATCCATAACACTTTCCAATCAACTTTGAACACTCTTTCATTGAAAATACACTAAGTCAATTCCAATGTCAAATATCGATCCATAAACTTCCTAATTGACTATCAAGAGTTGTATAGTACCCAAAAAACTACTCGTAATCATATAACAAGATTCGAGAATCAAGTTAAAGTTGTGGAATGGAAGTAATAACACGTTAAGAAAAAAGAAAAGTGTAATCAATTAAAAGAAGTCAAATCAATGTAGCAGGATCAAGTAAATAACGGTTAATTGTATTTCAATCAAAATTATGCAACTACAGATTAGTGCATCAAACTAATCATGAATGCTCAAGTAAATACATTGAAAAGGAGCTAGTTATACAAAAACATTAAACAACAATTGTTCTCGCATCGATAGCGTTTTGCTTTCCTTAACAACGTCCAACGTTATTAAGTTTTGATTCTTATGTCTTCTAAACACAACTAAACCAATATAATCAAATTTATAATTATCATTGGAATCATACTAGTCAATCACAAATGCTACATAGTATCTATTGTTTACATCAAAACCCAAACCGAATACGAAACCGCACGAATGACGCTTGAAATCAATCCATTGCTCTCCAGACTCATCCATAACACTTCCCAATCAACTTTGAACACTCTTTCATTGAAAATGCACTAAGTCAATTCCAATGTCAAATATCGATCCATAAACTCCCTAATTGACTATCAAGAGTTGTATAGTACCCAAAAAACTACTCGTAATAATTTAACAAGATTCGAGAATCAAGTTAAAGTTGTGGAATGGAAGTAATAACAAGTTAAACAAAAAGAAAATGTGTAATCAATTAAAAAGAAGTCAAATCAATGTAGCACGATCAAGTAAATAACGGTTAATTGTATTTCAATCAAAATTATGCAACTACAGATTAGTGCATCAAACTAATCATGAATGCTCAAGTAAATACATTGAAAAGGAGCTAGTTATACAAAATCATTAAACAACAATTGTTCTCGCATCGATAGCGTTTTGCTTTCCTTAACAACGTCCAACGTTATTAAGTTTTGATTCTTATGTCTTCTAAACACACACTTAAACCAATATAATCAAATCTTATTATAATTATCATTGGAATCATACTAGTCAATCACAAATGCTACATAGTATCTATTGTTTACATCAAAACCCAACCGAATACGAAACCGCACGAAAATGACTAATCAATTCATTGCTCTCAAGACTCATCCATAACACTTCCCAATCAACTTTGAACACTCTTTCATTGAAAATGCACTAAGTCAATTCCAATGTCAAATATCGATCCATAACTCCCTAATTGACTATCAAGAGTTGTATAGTACCCAAAAAACTACTCGTAATCATTTAACAAGATTTGAAAATCATGTTAAAGTTGTGGAATGGAAGTATTAACACGTTAAGAAAAAAGAAAATGTGTAATCAATTAAAAAAAGTCAAATCAATGTAGCACGATCAAGTAAATAACGGTTAATTGTATTTCAATCAAAATTATGCAACTACAGATTAGTGCATCAAACTAATCATGAATGCTCAAGTAAATACATTGAAAAGGATCTAGTTATACAAAAACATTAAACAGCAATTGTTCTCGCATCGATAGCGTTTTGCTTTCCTTAACAACGTCCAACGTTATTAAGTTTTGATTCTTATGTCTTCTAAACACACACTTAAACCAATATAATCAAATCTTATTATAATTATCATTGGAATCATACTAGTCAATCACAAATGCTACATAGTATCTATTGTTTACATCAAACCCAAACCGAATACGAAACCGCACGAAAATGCTTGAATCAATCCATTGCTCTCCACACTCATCCATAACACTTTCCAATCAACTTTGAACACTCTTTCATTGAAAATGCACTCGTCAATTCCATGTCAAATATCGATCCATAAACTCCCTAATTGACTATCAAGAGTTGTATAGTACCCAAAAAACTACTCGTAATCATTTAACAAGATTCGAGAATCAAGTTAAAGTTGTGGAATGGAAGTAACACGTTAAGAAAAAAGAAAATGTGTAATCAATTAAAAGAAGTCAAATCAATGTAGCACGATCAAGTAAATAACGTTAATTGTATTTCAATCAAAATTATGCAACTACAGATTAGTGCATCAAACTAATCATGAATGCTCAAGTAAATACATTGAAAAGGAACTAGTTATACAAAAACATTAAACAACAATTGTTCTCGCATCGATAGTTTTTGCTTTCCTTAACAACGTCCAACGTATTAAGTTTTGATTCTTATGTCTTCTAAACACACACAAAAACCAATATAATCAAATCTTATTATAATTATCATTGGAGTCATACTAGTCAATCACAAATGCTACATAGTATCTATTGTTTACATCAAAACCAAACCGAATACGAAACCGCACGAAAATGCACTAGTCAATTCATTGCTCTCCAGACTCATCCATAACACTTCCCAATCAACTTTGAACACTCTTTCATTGAAAATGCACTAAGTCAATTCCAATGTCAAATCGATCCATAAACTCCCTAATTGACTATCAAGAGTTGTATAGTACCCAAAAACTACTCGTAATCATTTAACAAGATTCGAGAATCAAGTTAAAGTTGTGGAATGGAAGTAATAACACGTTAAGAAAAAAAAAAAGTGTAATCAATTAAAAGAAGTCAAATCATGTAGCACGATCAAGTAAATAACGGTTAATTGTATTTCAATCAAATTATGCAACTACAGATTAGTGCATCAAACTAATCATGAATGCTCAAGTAAATACATTGAAAAGGAACTAGTTATACAAAAACATAAACAACAATTGTTCTCGCATCGATAGCGTTTTGCTTTCCTTAACAACGTCCAACGTTATTAAGTTTTGATTCTTATGTCTTCTAAACACAAACTTAAACCAATATAATCAACTTATTATAATTATCATTGGAATCATACTAGTCAATCACAAATGCTACATAGTATCTATTGTTTACATCAAACCCAAACCGAATACGAACCGCACGAATGACGCTTGAAATCAATCCATTGCTCTCCAGACTCATCCATAACACTTCCCAATCAACTTTGAACACTCTTTCATTGAAAATGCACTAAGTCAATTCCAATGTCAAATATCGATCCATAACCTCCCTAATTGACTATCAAGAGTTGTATAGTACCCAAAAAACTACTCGTAATCATTTAACAAGATTCGAGAATCAAGTTAAAGTTGTGGAATGAAGTAATAACACGTTAAGAAAAAAGAAAATGTGTAATCAATTAAAAAGAAGTCAAATCAATGTAGCACGATCAAGTAAATAACGGTTAATTGTATTTCAATCAAATTATGCAACTACAGATTAGTGCATCAAACTAGTCATGAATGCTCAAGTAAATACATTGAAAAGGAACTAGTTATACAAAAACATTAAACAACAATTGTTCTCGCATCGATAGCGTTTTGCTTTCCTTAACAACGTCCAACGTTATTAAGTTTTGATTCTTATGTCTTCTAAACACACTTAAACCAATATAATCAAATCTTATTATAATTATCATTGGAATCATACTAGTCAATCACAAATGCTACATAGTATCTATTGTTTACATCAAACCCAAACCGAATACGAAACCGCACGAAAATTCACTAAGTCAATTCATTGCTCTCCAGACTCATCCATAACACTTCCCAATCAACTTTGAACACTCTTTCATTGAAAATGCACTAAGTCAATTCCAATGTCAAATATCGATCCATAAACTCCCTAATTGACTATCAAGAGTTGTATAGTACCCAAAAACTACTCGTAATCATTTAACAAGATTCGAGAATCAAGTTAAAGTTGTGGAATGGAAGTAATAACACGTTAAGAAAAAAAAAAGTGTAATCAATTAAAAAGAAGTCAAATCAATGTAGCACGATCAAGTAAATAACGGTTAATTGTATTTCAATGAAAATTATGCAACTACAGATTAGTGCATCAAACTAATCATGAATGCTCAAGTAAATACATTGAAAGGATCTAGTTATACAAAAACATTAAACAACAATTCTTCTCGCATCGATAGCGTTTTGCTTTCCCTAACAACATCCAACGTTATTAAGTTTTGATTCTTATGTCTTCTAAACACGAACTTAAACCAATATAATCAAATCTTATTATTATTATCATTGGAATCATACTAGTCAATCACAAATGCTACATAGTATCTATTGTTTACATCAAACCCAAACCGAATACGAAACCGCACGAATGACGCTTGAAATCAATCCATTGCTCTCCAGACTCATCCATAACACTTCCCAATCAACTTTGAACACTCTTTCATTGAAAATGCACTAAGTCAATTCCAATGTCAAATATCGATCCATAAACTCCCTAATTGACTATCAAGAGTTGTATAGTACCCAAAAACTACTCGTAATCATTTAACAAGATTCGAGAATCAAGTTAAAGTTGTGGAATGGAAGTAATAACACGTTAAGAAAAAGAAATGTGTAATCAATTAAAAAGAAGTCAAATCAATGTAGCACGATCAAGTAAATAACGGTTAATTGTATTTCAATCAAAATTATGCAACTACAGATTAGTGCATCAAACTAATCATGAATGCTCAAGTAAATACATTGAAAAGGAACTAGTTATACAAAACATTAAACACAATTGTTCTCCGCATCGATAGCGTTTTGCTTTCCTTAACAACGTCCAACGTTATTAAGTTTTGATTCTTATGTCTTCTAAACACAACATTAAACCAATATAATCAAATCTTATTATAATTATCATTGGAATCATACTAGTCAATCACAAATGCTACATAGTATCTATTGTTTACATCAAAACCCAAACGAATACGAAACCGCACGAATGCACTAAATCATTCATTGCTCTCCAGACTCATCATAACACTTTCCCAATCAACTTTGAACACTCTTTCATTGAAAATGCACTAAGTCAATTCCAATGTCAAATATCGATCCATAAACTCCCTAATTGACTATCAAGAGTTGTATAGTACCCAAAAACTACTCGTAATCATTTAACAAGATTCGAGAATCAAGTTAAAGTTGTGGAATGGAAGTAATAACACGTTAAGAAAAAGAAAATGTAATCATTAAAAAGAAGTCAAATCAATGTAGCACGATCAAGTAATAACGGTTAATTGTATTTCAATCAAAATTATGCAACTACAGATTAGTGCATCAAACTAATCATGATGCTCAAGTAAATACATTGAAAAGGAACTAGTTATACAAAACACATTAAACAACATTGTTCTCGCATCGATAGCGTTTTGCTTTCCTTAACAACGTCCAACGTTATTAAGTTTTGATTCTTATGTCTTCTAAACACAAACTTAAACCAATATAATCAAATCTTTTATAATTATCATTGGAGTCATACTAGTCAATCACAAATGCTACATAGTATCTATTGTTTACATCAAAGCCCAAACCGAATACGAAACCGCACGAATGACGCTTGAAATCAATCCATTGCTCTCCAGACTCATCCATAACGCTTCCCAATCAACTTTGAATACTCTTTCATTGAAAATGCACTAAGTCAATTCCATGTCAAATATCGATCCATAAACTCCCTAATTGACTATCAAGAGTTGTATAGTGCCCAAAAACTACTCGTAATCATTTAACAAGATTCGAGAATCAAGTTAAAGTTGTGGAATGGAAGTAATAACACGTTAAGAAAAAAGAAATGTGTAATCAATTAAAAGAAGTCAAATCAATGTAGCACGATCAAGTAAATAACGGTTAATTGTATTTCAATCAAAATTATGCAACTACAGATTAGTGCATCAAACTAATCATGAATGCTCAAGTAATACATTGAAAAGGAACTAGTTATACAAAAACATTAAACAACAATTGTTCTCGCATCGATAGCGTTTTGCTTTCCTTAACAACGTCCAACGTTATTAAGTTTTGATTCTTATGTCTTCTAAACACACTTAACCAATAATCAAATCTTATTATAATTATCATTGGAGTCATACTAGTCAATCACAAATGCTACATAGTATCTATTGTTTACATCAAACCCAACCGAATACGAAACCGCACGAAAATGCACTAAGTCAATTCATTGCTCTCCAGACTCATCCATAACACTTCCCAATCAACTTTGAACACTCTTTCATTGAAAATGCACTAAGTCAATTCCAATGTCAAATATCGATCCATAACTCCCTAATTGACTATCAAGAGTTGTATAGTACCCAAAAAACTACTCGTAATCATTTAACAAGATTCGAGAATCAAGTTAAAGTTGTGGAATGGAAGTAATAACACGTTAAGAAAAAAGAAAATGTGTAATCAATTAAAAGAAGTCAAATCAATGTAGCACGATCAAGTAAATAACGGTTAATTGTATTTCAATCAAAATTATGCAACTACAGATTAGTGCATCAAACTAATCATGAATGCTCAACTAAATACATTGAAAAGGACTAGTTATACAAAAACATTAAACAACAATTGTTCTCGCATCGATAGCGTTTTGCTTTCCTTAACAACGTCCAACGTTATTAAGTTTTGATTCTTATGTCTTCTAAACACACATTAAACCAATATAATCAAATCTTATTATTATCATTGAATCATACTAGTCAATCACAAATGCTACATAGTATCTATTGTTTACATCAAAACCCAAACCGAATACGAAACCGCACGAATGACGCTTGAAATCAATCCATTGCTCTCCAACTCATCCATAACACTTCCCAATCAACTTTGAACACTCTTTCATTGAAAATGCACTAGTCAATTCCAATGTCAAATCGATCCATAAACTCCCTAATTGACTATCAAGAGTTGTATAGTACCCAAAAAACTACTCGTAATCATTTAACAAGATTCGAGAATCAAGTTAAAGTTGTGGAATGGAAATACACGTTAAGAAAAAGAAAATGTGTAATCAATTAAAAGAAGTCAAATCAATGTAGCACGATCAAGTAAATAACGGTTAATTGTATTTCAATCAAAATTATGCAACTACAGATTAGTGCATCAAACTAATCATGAATGCTCAAGTAAATACATTGAAAAGGATCTAGTTATACAAAAACATTAAACAGCAATTGTTCTCGCATCGATAGCGTTTTGCTTTCCTTAACAACGTCCAACGTTATTAAGTTTTGATTCTTATGTCTTCTAAACACACACTTAAACCAATATAATCAAATCTTATTATAATTATCATTGGAGTCATACTAGTCAATCAAAAATGCTACATAGTATCTATTGTGTACATCAAAGCCTAAACCGAATACGAAACCGCACGAATTACGCTTGAAATCAATTCATTGCTCTCCAGACTCATCCATAACACTTCCCAATCAACTTTGAACACTCTTTCATTGAAAATGCACTAAGTCAATTCCAATGTCAAATATCGATCCATAAACTCCCTAATTGACTATCAAGAGTTGTATAGTACCCAAAAAACTACTCGTAATCATTTAACAAGATTCGAGAATCAAGTTAAAGTTGTGGAATGGAAGTAATAACACGTTAAGAAAAAGAAAATGTGTAATCAATTAAAAAGAAGTCAAATCAATGTAGCACGATCAAGTAAATAACGGTTAATTGTATTTCAATCAAAATTATGCAACTACAGATTAGTGCATCAAACTAATCATGAATGCTCAAGTAAATACATTGAAAAGGAACTAGTTATACAAAAACATTAAACAACAATTGTTCTCGCATCGATAGCGTTTTGCTTTCCTTAACAACGTCCAACGTTATTAAGTTTTGATTCTTATGTCTTCTAAACACACACTTAAACAAATATAATCAAATCTTATTAAATTATCATTGGATCATACTAGTCAATCACAATGCTACATAGTATCTATTGTTTACATCAAAGCCCAAACCGAATACGAAACCGCACGAATGCACTAATTCAATTCATTGCTCTCCAGACTCATCCATAACACTTCCCAATCAACTTTGAACACTCTTTCATTGAAAATGCACTAAGTCAATTCCAATGTCAATATCGATCCATAAACTCCCTAATTGACTATCAAGAGTTGTATAGTACCCAAAAAACTACTCGTAATCATTTAACAAGATTCGAGAATCAAGTTAAAGTTGTGGAATGGAAGTAATAACACGTTAAGAAAAAGAAAATGTGTAATCAATTAAAAAGAAGTCAAATCAATGTAGCACGATCAAGTAAATAACGGTTAATTGTATTTCAATCAAATTATGCAACTACAGATTAGTGCATCAAACTAATCATGAATGCTCAAGTAAATACATTGAAAAGACTAGTTATACAAAAACATTAAACAACAATTGTTCTCGCATCGATAGCGTTTTGCTTTCCTTAACAACGTCCAACGTTATTAAGTTTTGATTCTTATGTCTTCTAAACACACACTTAAACCAATATAATCAAATCTTATTATAATTATCATTGGATCATACTAGTCAATCACAAATGCTACATAGTATCTATTGTTTACATCAAACCCAAACCGAATACGAAACCGCACGAAATGCACTAAGTCAATTCATTGCTCTCCAGACTCATCCATAACACTTCCAATCAACTTTGAACACTCTTTCATTGAAAATGCACTAAGTCAATTCCAATGTCAAATATCGATCCATAACTCCCTAATTGACTATCAAGAGTTGTATAGTACCCAAAAAACTACTCGTAATCATTTAACAAGATTCGAGAATCAAGTTAAAGTTGTGGAATGGAAGTAATAACACGTTAAAAAAAGAAAATGTGTAATCAATTAAAAGAAGTCAAATCAATGTAGCACGATCAAGTAAATAACGGTTAATTGTATTTCAATCAAAATTATGCAACTACAGATTAGTGCATCAAACTAATCATGAATGCTCAAAAATACATTGAAAGGAACTAGTTATACAAAAACATTAACACAATTGTTCTCGCATCGATAGCGTTTTGCTTTCCTTAACAACGTCCAAGTTATTAAGTTTTGATTCTTATGTCTTCTAAACACAAACTTAAACCAATATAATCAAATCTTATTATGATTATCATTGGAATCATACTAGTCAATCACAAATGCTACATAGTATCTATTGTTTACATCAAAGACCAAACCGAATACGAAACCGCACGAAAATGCACTAAGTCAATCATTGCTCTCCAGACTCATCCATAACGCTTCCCAATCAACTTTGAACACTCTTTCATTGAAAATGCACTAAGTCAATTCCAATGTCAAATATCGATCCATAAACTCCCTAATTGACTATCAAGAGTTGTATAGTACCCAAAAAACTACTCGTAATTATTTAACAAGATTCGAGAATCAAGTTAAAGTTGTGGATTGGAAGTAATAACACGTTAACAAAAAGAAAATGTATAATCAATTAAAAAGAAGTCAAATCAATGCAGCACGATCAAGTAAATAAGGGTTAATTGTATTTCAATCAAAATTATGCAACTACAGATTAGTGCATCAAACTAATCATGAATGCTCAAGTAAATATGTTGAAAAGGAACTAGTTATACAGAAACATTAAACAACAATTGTTCTCGCATCGATAACGCTTTGCTTTCCTTAACAACGTCCAAGTTATTAAGTTTTGATTCTTATGTCTTCTAAACACAAACTTAAACAAATATAATCAAATCTTATATGATTATCATTGGAATCATACTAGTCAATCACAAATGCTACATAGTATCTATTGTTTACATCAAACCCCAAACCGAATACGAAACCGCACGAAAATGCACTAAATCAATTCATTGCTCTCCAGACTCATCCATAACACTTCCCAATCACTTTGAACACTCTTTCATTGAAAATGCACTAAGTCATTCCAATGTCAAATATCGATCCATAAACTCCCTAATTGACTATCAAGAGTTGTATAGTACCCAAAAAACTACTCGTAATCATTTAACAAGATTCGAGAATCAAGTTAAAGTTGTGGAATGGAAGTAATAACACGTTAGGAAAAAAGAAAATGTGTAATCAATTAAAAAGAAGTCAAATCAATGTAGCACGATCAAGTAATAACGGTTAATTGTATTTCAATCAAAATTATGCAACTACAGATTAGTGCATCAAACTAATCATAAATGCTCAAGTAAATACATTGAAAGGAACTAGTTATACAAAAACATTAAACAACAATTGTTCTCGCATCGATAGCGTTTGCTTTCCTTAACAACGTCCAACGTTATTAGTTTTGATTCTTATGTCTTCTAACACAAACTTAAACCAATATAATCAAATCTTATTATGATTATCATTGGAATCATACTAGTCAATCACAAATGCTACATAGTATCTATTGTTTACATCAAACCCAAACCGAATACGAAACCGCACGAAATGCACTAAATCAATCATTGCTCTCCAGACTCATCCATAACACTTTCCCATCAACTTTGAACACTCTTTCATTGAAAATGCACTAAGTCAATTCCAATGTCAATATCGATCCATAACTCCCTAATTGACTATCAAGAGTTGTATAGTACCCAAAAAACTACTCGTAATCATTTAACAAGATTCGAGAATCAAGTTAAAGTTGTGGAATGGAAGTAATAACACGTTAAGAAAAAAGAAAATGTGTAATCAATTAAAAAAAGTCAAATCAATGTAGCACGATCAAGTAAATAACGGTTAATTGTATTTCAATCAAAATTATGCAACTACAGATTAGTGCATCAAACTAATCATGAATGCTCAAGTAAATACATTGAAAAGGAACTAGTTATACAAAAACATTAAACAACAATTGTTCTCGCATCGATAGCGTTTTGCTTTCCTTAACAACGTCCAACGTTATTAAGTTTTGATTCTTATGTATTCTAAACACACACTTAAACAAATATAATCAAATCTTATTATAATTATCATTGGATCATACTAGTCAATCAAAATGCTACATAGTATCTATTGTTTACATCAAACCCAAACCGAATACGAAACCGCACGAATGACGCTTGAATCAATCCATTGCTCTCCAGACTCATCCATAACACTTCCCATCAACTTTGAACACTCTTTCATTGAAAATGCACTAAGTCAATTCCAATGTCAAATATCGATCGATCCATAAACTCCCTAATTGACTATCAAGAGTTGTATAGTACCCAAAAACCTACTCGTAATCATTTAACAGATTCGAGAATCAAGTTAAAGTTGTGGAATTGAAGTAATAACACGTTAAAAAAAAAGAAAATGTGTAATCAATTAAAAAGAAGTCAAATCAATGTAGCACGATCAAGTAAATAACGGTTAATTGTATTTCAATCAAAATTATGCAACTACAGATTAGTGCATCAAACTAATCATGAATGCTCAAGTAAATACATTGAAAAGAACTAGTTATACAAAAACATTAAACAACAATTGTTCTCGCATCGATAGCGTTTTATTTTCCTTAACAACGTCCAACGTTATTAAGTTTTGATTCTTATGTCTTCTAAACACACACTTAAACAAATATAATCAAATCTTATTATAATTATCATTGGAGTCATACTAGTCAATCACAATGCTACATAGTATCTATTGTTTACATCAAAACCAAACCGAATACGAAACCGCACGAAATGCCTAAGTCAATCATTGCTCTCCAGACTCATCCATAACACTTCCCAATCAACTTTGAACACTCTTTCATTGAAAATGCACTAAGTCAATTCCAATGTCAAATATCGATCCATAAACTCCCTAATTGACTATCAAGAGTTGTATAGTACCCAAAAACTACTCGTAATCATTTAACAAGATTCGAGAATCAAGTTAAAGTTGTGGAATGGAAGTAATAACACGTTAAAAAAAGAAAATGTGTAATCAATAAAAAGAAGTCAAATCAATGTAGCACGATCAAGTAAATAACGGTTAATTGTATTTCAATCAAAATTATGCAACTACAGATTAGTGCATCAAACTAATCATGAATGCTCACTAAATACATTGAAAAGGAACTAGTTATACAAAAACATTAAACAACAATTGTTCTCGCATATAGCGTTTTGCTTTCCTTAACAACGTCCAACGTTATTAAGTTTTGATTCTTATGTCTTCTAAACACAACTTAAACCAATATAATCAAATCTTATTATAATTATCATTGGAATCATACTAGTCAATCACAAATGCTACATAGTATCTATTGTTTACATCAAAACCCAAACCGAATACGAAACCGCACGAAATGACGCTTGAAATCAATCCATTGCTCTCCAGACTCATCCATAACACTTTCCCATCAACTTTGAACACTCTTTCATTGAAAATGCACTAAGTCAATTCCAATGTCAAATATCGATCCATAAACTCCCTAATTGACTATCAGAGTTGTATAGTACCCAAAAACTACTAGTAATCATTTAACAAGATTCGAGAATCAAGTTAAAGTTGTGGAATGGAAGTAATAACACGTTAAGAAAAAAGAAAATGTGTAATCAATTAAAAAGAAGTCAAATCAATGTAGCACGATCAAGTAAATAACGGTTAATTGTATTTAAATCAAAATTATGCAACTACAGATTAGTGCATCAAACTAATCATGTATCCTCAAGTAAATACATTGAAAAGGGTCTAGTTATACCAAAACATTAAACAACAATTGTTCTCGCATCGATAGCGTTTTGCTTTCCTTAACAACGTCCAACGTTATTAAGTTTTGATTCTTATATCTTCTAAACATACACTTAAACCAATATAATCAAATCTTATTATAATTATCATTGGAATCATACTACTCAATCAAAAATGCTACATAGTATCTATTGTTTACATCAAAACTCAAACCGAATACGAAACCGCACGAAAATGCACTAAGTCAATTCATTGCTCTCCAGACTCATCCATAACACTTCCCAATCAACTTTGAACACTCTTTCATTGAAAATGCACTAGTCAATTCCAATGTCAATATCGATCCATAAACTCCCTAATTGACTATCAAGAGTTGTATAGTACCCAAAAAACTACTCGTAATCATTTAACAAGATTCGAGAATCAAGTTAAAGTTGTGAATGAAGTAATAACACGTTAAGAAAAAGAAAAATGTAATCATTAAAAAGAAGTCAAATCATGTAGCACGATCAAGTAAATAACGGTTAATTGTATTTCAATCAAATTATGCAACTACAGATTAGTGCATCAAACTAATCATGAATGCTCAAGTAAATACATTGAAAAGGAACTAGTTATACAAAAACATTAAACACAATTGTTCTCGCATCGATAGCGTTTTGCTTTCCTTAACAACGTCCAACGTTATTAAGTTTTGATTCTTATGTCTTCTAAACACACATTAAACCAATATAATCAATCTTATAATTATCATTGGAATCATACTAGTCAATCACAAATGCTACATAGTATCTATTGTTTACATCAAAACCCAAACCGAATACGAACCGCACGAATGACGCTTGAATCAATCCATTGCTCTCCAGACTCATCCATAACACTTCCCAATCAACTTTGAACACTCTTTTATTGAAAATGTACTAAGTCAATTCCAATGTCAAATATCGATCCATAAACTCTCTAATTGACTATCAAGAATTGTATAGTACCCAAAAAACTACTCGTAATCATCTAACAAGATTCGAGAATCAAGTTAAGGAATGGAAGTAATAACATGTTAAGAAAAAGAAAAATGTGTAATCAATTAAAAAGAAGTCAAATCAATGTAGCATGATCAAGTAATAACGGTTAATTATATTTCAATCAAAATTTTGAAACTACAGATTAGTGCATCAAACTAATCATGAATGCTCAAGTAAATACATTGAAAAGGAACTAGTTATACAAAAACATTAAACAACAATTGTTCTCGCATCGATAGCGTTCTGCTTTACTTAACAACGTCCAGCGTTATTAAGTTTTTATTCTTATGTCTTCTAAACACCCACTAAAACCAATATAATCAAATCTTATTATAATTATCATTGGAATCATACTAGTCAATCACAAATGTTACATAGTATCTATTGTTTAAATCAAAACCCAAACCAAATACGAAACCGCACGAAATGCACTAAGTCAATCATTGCTCTCCAGACTCATCCATAACACTTCCCATCAACTTTGAACACTCTTTCATTGAAATGCACTAAGTCAATTCCAATGTCAAATATCGATCCATAAACTCCCTAATTGACTATCAGAGTTGTATAGTACCCAAAAACTACTCGTAATCATTTAACAAGATTCGAGAATCAAGTTAAAGTTGTGGAATGGAAGTAATAACACGTTAAGAAAAAAGAAAAGTGTAATCAATTAAAAAGAAGTCAAATCAATGTAGCACGATCAAGTAAATAACGGTTAATTGTATTTCAATCAAAATTATGCAACTACATTAGTGCATCAAACTAATCATGAATGCTCAAGTAAATACATTGAAAAGGAACGTATATAAAAAACATTAAAAACAATGTTCTCGCATCGATAGCGTTTTGCTTTCCTTAACAACGTCCAAGTTATTAAGTTTTGATTCTTATGTCTTCTAAACAAACTTAAACCAATATAATCAAATCTTATTATAATTATCATTGAATCATACTAGTCAATCACAAATGCTACATAGTATCTATTGTTTACATCAAAACCCAAACCGAATACGAAACCGCACGAATGACGCTTGAAATCAATCCATTGCTCCCAGACTCATCCATAACACTTCCCAATCAACTTTGAACACTCTTTCATTGAAAATGCACTAAGTCAATTCCAATGTCAAATATCGATCCATAACTCCCTAATTGACTATCAAGAGTTGTATACTACCCAAAAAACTACTCGTAATCATTTAACAAGATTCGAGAATCAAGTTAAAGTTGTGGAATGTAAGTAATAACACGTTAAGAAAAAAGAAATTGTGTAATCAATTAAAAAGAAGTCAAATCAATATAGCACAATCAAGTAAATAACGGTTAGTTGTATTTCAATCAAAATATGCAACTACAGATTAGTGCATCAAAGTAATCATGAATGCTCAAGTAAATACATTGAAAAAGATCTAGTTATACAAAAACATTAAACAGCAATTATTCTCGCATCGATAGCGTTTTGCTTTCCTTAACAACGTCCAACGTTATTAAGTTTTGATTCTTATGTCTTCTAAACACACACTTAAACCAATATAATCAAATCTTATTATAATTATCATTGGAGTCATACTAGTCAATCACAAATGCTACATAGTATCTATTGTTTACATCAAAACCCAAACCGAATACGAACCGCACGAAATGCACTTGAAAAATTCATTGCTCTCCAGACTCATCCATAACACTTCCCAATCAACTTTGAACACTCTTTCATTGAAAATGCACTAAGTCAATTCCAATGTCAAATATCGATCCATAAACTCCCTAATTGACTATCAGAGTTGTATAGTACCCAAAAAACTACTCGTAATCATTTAACAAGATTCGAGAATCAAGTTAAAGTTGTGGAATGGAAGTAATAACACGTTAAGAAAAGAAAAAGTGTAATCAATTAAAAAGAAGTCAAATCAATGTAGCACGATCAAGTAATAACGGTTAATTGTATTTCAATCAAAATTATGCAACTACAGATTAGTGCATCAAACTAATCATGAATGCTCAAGTAAATACATTGAAAAGGAACTAGTTATACAAAAACATTAACAAAATTGTTCTCGCATCGATAGCGTTTTGCTTTCCTTAACAACGTCCAACGTTATTAAGTTTTGATTCTTATGTCTTCTAAACACACACTTAAACCAATATAATCAAATCTTATATGATTATCATTGAATCATACTAGTCAATCACAATGCTACATAGTATCTATTGTTTACATCAAACCCAAACCGAATACGAAACCGCACGAAATGACGCTAAATCAATCCATTGCTCTCCAGACTCATCCATAACACTTCCCAATCACTTTGAACACTCTTTCATTGAAAATGCACTAAGTCAATTCCAATGTCAAATATCGATCCATAAACTCCCTAATTGACTATCAAGAGTTGTATAGTACCCAAAAACTACTCGTAATCATTAACAAGATTCGAGAATCAAGTTAAGTTGTGGAATGGAAGTAATAACACGTTAAGAAAAAAGAAAATGTGTAATCAATTAAAAAGAAGTCAAATCAATGTAGCACGATCAAGTAAATAACGGTTAATTGTATTTCAATCAAAATTATGCAACTACAGATTAGTGCATCAAACTAATCATGAATGCTCAAGTAAATACATTGAAAAGAACTAGTTATACAAAAACATTAAACAACAATTGTTCTCGCATCGATATTTTTGCTTTCCTTAACAACGTCCAACGTTATTAAGTTTTGATTCTTATGTCTTCTAAACACACACTTAAACCATATAATCAAATCTTATTATAATTATCATTGGAGTCATACTAGTCAATCACAAATGCTACATAGTATCTATTGTTTACATCAAAACCCAACCGAATACGAAACCGCACGAAATGCACTAAGTCAATCCATTTCTCTCCAGACTCATCCATAACACTTCCCAATCAACTTTGAACACTCTTTCATTGAAAATGCACTAAGTCAATTCCAATGTCAAATATTGATCCATAAACTCCCTAATTGACTATCAAGAGTTGTATAGTACCCAAAAAACTACTCGTAATCATTTAACAAGATTCGAGAATCAAGTTAAAGTTGTGGAATGAAAGTAATAACATGTTAAGAAAAAAGAAAATGTGTAATCAATTAAAATGAAGTCAAATCAATGTAGCACGATCAAGTAAATAACGGTTAATTGTATTTCAATCAAATTTATGCAACTACAGATTAGTGCATCAAACTAATCATGAATGCTCAAGTAATACATTGAAAAGAACTAGTTATACAAAAACATTAAACAACAATTGTTCTCGCATCGATAGTGTTTTGCATTCCTTAACAACGTCCAACGTTATTAAGTTTTGATTCTTATGTCTTCTAAACACAAATTTAAACCAATATAATGAAATCTTATTATGATTATCATTGGAATCATACTAGTCAATCACAAATGCTACATAGTATATATTGTTTACATCAAAACCCAAACCGAATACGAAACCGCACGAAATGACCTTGAATCAATCATTGCTCTCCAGACTCATCCATAACACTTCCCAATCAACTTTGAACACTCTTTCATTGAAAATGCACTAAGTCAATTCCAATGTCAATATCGATCCATAAACTCCCTAATTGACTATCAAGAGTTGTATAGTACCCAAAAAACTACTCGTAATCATTTACAAGATTCGAGAATCAAGTTAAAGTTGTGGAATGGAAGTAATAACACGTTAAGAAAAAAGAAATGTGTAATCAATTAAAAGAAGTCAAATCAATGTAGCACGATCAAGTAAATAACGTTTAATTGTATTTCAATCAAAATTATGCAACTACAGATTAGTGCATCAAACTAATCATGAATGCTCAAGTAAATACATTGAAAAGAACTAGTTATACAAAAACATTAAACAACAATTGTTCTCGCATCGATAGCGTTTTGCTTTCTTAACAACGTCCAACGTTATTAAGTTTTGATTCTTATGTCTTCTAAACACCACTTAAACCAATATAATCAAATCTTATTATAATTATCATTGGAATCATACTAGTCAATCACAAATGCTACATAGTATCTATTGTTTACATCAAACCCAAACCGAATACGAAACCGCACGAAAATGCACTAGTCAATTCATTGCTCTCCAGACTCATCCATAACACTTCCCAATCAACTTTGAACACTCTTTCATTGAAAATGCACTAAGTCAATTCCAATGTCAAATATCGATCCATAACTCCCTAATTGACTATCAAGAGTTGTATAGTACCCAAAAACTACTCGTAATCATTTAACAAGATTCGAGAATCAAGTTAAAGTTGTGGAATGAATAATAACACGTTAAGAAAAAAGAAAATGTGTAATCAATTAAAAAGAAGTCAAATCAATGTAGCACGATCAAGTAAATAACGGTTAATTGTATTTCAATCAAATTATGCAACTACAGATTAGTGCATCAAACTAATCATGAATGCTCACTAAATACATTGAAAAGGAACTAGTTATACAAAACATTAAACAATTGTTCTCGCATCGATAGCTTTTTGCTTTCCTAACAACGTCCAACGTTATTAAGTTTTGATTCTTATGTCTTCTAAACCACACTTAAACCAATATAATCAAATCTTATTATAATTATCATTGGAATCATACTAGTCAATCACAAATGCTACATAGTATCTATTGTTTACATCAAACCCAAACCGAATACGAAACCGCACGAGACGCTTGAAATCAATCCATTGCTCTCCAGACTCATCCATAACACTTCCCAATCAACTTTGAACACTCTTTCATTGAAAATGCACTAAGTCAATTCCAATGTCAAATATCGATCCATAACTCCCTAATTGACTATCAAGAGTTGTATAGTACCCAAAAAACTACTCGTAATCATTTAACAAGATTCGAGAATCAAGTTAAAGTTGTGGAATGGAAGTAATAACACGTTAAGAAAAAGAAATGTGTAATCAATTAAAAGAAGTCAAATCAATGTAGCACGATCAAGTAAATAACGGTTAATTGTATTTCAATCAAATTATGCAACTACAGATTAGTGCATCAAACTAATCATGAATGCTCAACTAAATACATTGAAAGGAACTAGTTATACAAAAACATTAAACACAATTGTTCTCGCATCGATAGCGTTTTGCTTTCCTTAACAACGTCCAACGTTATTAAGTTTTGATTCTTATGTCTTCTAAACACACCAACTTAAACCAATAATCAAATCTTATTATAATTATCATTGGAATCATACTAGTCAATCACAAGCTACATAGTATCTATTGTTTACATCAAACCCAAACCGAATACGAACCGCAAAAATGACGTGCACTAAGTCAATTCATTGCTCTCAAGACTCATCCATAACACTTCCCAATCAACTATGAACACTCTTTCATTGAAAATGCACTAAGTCAATTACAATGTCAAATATCGATCCATAAACACCCTAATTGACTATCAAGAGTTGTATAGTACCCAAAAAACTACTCGTAATCATTTAACAAGATTCGAGAATCAAGTTAAAGTTGTGGAATAAGAAAAAAGAAAAAGTGTAATTAATTAAAAAGAAGTCAAATCAATGTAGCACGATTAAGTAAATAACGGTTAATTGTATTTCAATCAAAATTATGCAACAACAGATTAGTGCATCAAACTAGTCATGAATGCTCAACTAAATACATTGAAAAGGAACTAGTTATACAAAAACATTAAACAACAATTGTTCTCGCATAGATAGCGTTTTGCTTTCCTTAACAACGTCCAATGTTATTAAGTTTTGATTCTTATGTCTTCTAAACACAAAATTATACCAATATAATCAAATCTTATTATAATATCATTGGAATCATACTAGTCAATCAAAATGCTACATAGTATCTATTGTGTACATCAAAAACCAAACCGAATACGAAACCGCACGAATGACGCTTGAAATCAATCCATTGCTCTCCGGACTCAGCCATAACACTTCCCAATCAACTTTGAACACTCTTTCATTGAAAATGCACTAAGTCAATTCCAATGTCAAATATCGATCCATAAACTCCCTAGTTGACTATCAAGAGTTGTATAGTACCCAAAAACTACTCGTAATAATTTAACAAGATTCGAGAATCAAGTTAAAGTTGTGGAATGGAAGTAATACCACGTTAAGAAAAGAAATGTGTAATCAATTAAAAAGAAGTCAAATCAATGTAGCACGATCAAGTAAATAACGGTTAATTGTATTTCAATCAAAATTATGCAACTACAGATTAGTGCATCAAACTAATCATGAATGCTCAACTAAATACATTGAAAAGGACTAGTTATACAAAAACATTAAACAACAATTGTTCTCGCATCGATAGCGTTTTGCTTTCCTTAACAACGTCCAACGTTATTAAGTTTTGATTCTTATGTCTTCTAAACACCCATTAAAACCAATATAATCAAATCTTATTATAATTATCATTGGAATCATACTAGTCAATCAAAAATGCTACATAGTATCTATTGTTTACATCAAAACCCAAACCGAATACGAAACCGCACGAAAATGCACTAAGTCAATTCATTGCTCTCCAGACTCATCCATAACACTTCCCAATCAACTTTGAACACTCTTTCATTGAAAATGCACTCAGTCAATTCCAATGTCAAATATCGATCCATAAACTCCCTAGTTGACTATCAAGAGTTGTATAGTACCCAAAAAACTACTCGTAATAATTTAACAAGATTCGAGAATCAAGTTAAAATTGTGGAATGGAAGTAATACACGTTAAGAAAAAGAAAATGTGTAATCAATTAAAAAGAAGTCAAATCAATGTAGCACGATCAAGTAAATACGGTTAATTGTATTTCAATCAAATTATGCAACTACAGATTAGTGCATCAACTAATCATGAATGCTCACTAAATACATTGAAAAGGAACTAGTTATACAAAAATTAAACAACAATTGTTCTCGCATCGATAGCGTTTTGCTTTCCTTAACAACGTCCAACGTTATTAAGTTTTGATTCTTATGTCTTCTAAACACAAACTAAACCAATATAATCAAATCTTATTATAATTATCATTGGAATCATACTAGTCAATCACAAATGCTACATAGTATCTATTGTTTACATCAAAGCCAAACCGAATACGAAACCGCACGAATGACGCTTGAAATCAATCCATTGCTCTCCAGACTCATCCATAACACTTCCCATCAACTTTGAACACTCTTTCATTGAAAATGCACTAAGTCAATTCCAATGTCAAAATCGATCCATAACTCCCTAATTGACTATCAAGAGTTGTATAGTACCCAAAAAACTACTCGTAATCATTTAACAAGATTCGAGAATCAAGTTAAAGTTGTGGAATGGAAGTAATAACACGTTAAGAAAAAAGAAATGTGTAATCAATTAAAAAGAAGTCAAATCAATGTAGCACGATCAAGTAAATAACGTTAATTGTATTTCAATCAAAATTATGTAACTACAGATTAGTGCATCAAACTAATCATGAATGCTCAAGTAAATACATTGAAAAGGAACTAGTTATACAAAAACATTAAACAACAATTGTTCTCGCATCGATAGCGTTTTGCTTTCCTTAACAACGTCCAACGTTATTAAGTTTTGATTCTTATGTCTTCTAACACACACTTAAACCAATATAATCAAATCTTATTATAATTATCATTGGAATCATACTAGTCAATCACAAATGCTACATAGTATCTATTGTTTACATCAAAACCCAAACCGAATACGAAACCGCACGAAAATGCACTAAGTCAATTCATTGCTCTCCAGACTCATCCATAACACTTCCCAATCAACTTTGAACACTCTTTCATTGAAAATGCACTAAGTCAATTCCAATGTCAAATATCGATCCATAAACTCCCTAATTGACTATCAAGAGTTGTATAGTACCCAAAAAACTACTCGTAATCATTTAACAAGATTCGAGAATCAAGTTAAAGTTGTGGAATGGAAGTAATAACACGTTAAGAAAAAAGAAAGTGTAATCAATTAAAAAGAAGAATCAAATCAATGTGCACGATCAAGTAATAACGGTTAATTGTATTTCAATCAAATTATGCAACTACAGATTAGTGCATCAAACTAATCATGAATGCTCAAGTAAATACATTGAAAAGGAACTAGTTATACAAAAACATTAACAACAATTGTTCTCGCATCGATAGCGTTTTGCTTTCCTTAACAACGTCCAACGTTATTAAGTTTTGATTCTTATGTCTTCTAAACACAAACTTAAACCAATATAATCAAATCTTATTATGATTATCATTGAAATCATACTAGTCAATCACAAATGCTACATAGTATCTATTGTTTACATCAAAGCCCAAACCGAATACGAAACCGCACGAATGACGCTTGAAATCAATCCATTGCTCTCCAGACTCATCCATAACACTTCCCAATCAACTTTGAACACTCTTTCATTGAAAATGCACTAAGTCAATTCCAATGTCAAATATCGATCCATAAACTCCCTAATTGACTATCAAGAGTTGTATAGTACCCAAAAAACTACTCGTAATCATTTAACAAGATTCGAGAATCAAGTTAAAGTTGTGGAATGGAAGTAATAACACGTTAAGAAAAAAAAATGTGTAATCAATTAAAAAGAAGTCAAATCAATGTAGCACGATCAAGTAAATAACGGTTAATTGTATTTCAATCAAAATTATGCAACTACAGATTAGTGCATCAAACTAATCATGAATGCTCAAGTAAATACATTGAAAAGAACTAGTTATACAAAACATTA
The DNA here is from genome assembly GCA_025506415.1 of Flaveria robusta. Classification (NCBI taxonomy): domain Eukaryota; kingdom Viridiplantae; phylum Streptophyta; class Magnoliopsida; order Asterales; family Asteraceae; genus Flaveria; species Flaveria robusta. The sequence continues at coordinate 68,331 of JACCIZ010000019.1, forward strand.
AACAACAATTGTTCTCGCATCGATAGCGTTTTGCTTTCCTTAACAACGTCCAACGTTATTAAGTTTTGATTCTTATGTCTTCTAAACACAACACTTAAACCAATATAATCAAATCTTATTATTATCATTGGAATCATACTAGTCAATCAAATGCTACATAGTATCTATTGTTTACATCAAACCCAAACCGAATACGAAACCGCACGAAAATGCACTAAGTCATTCATTGCTCTCCAGACTCATCCATAACACTTCCCAATCAACTTTGAACACTCTTTCATTGAAAATGCACTAAGTCAATTCCAATGTCAAATATCGATCCATAAACTCCCTAATTGACTATCAGAGTTGTATAGTACCCAAAAACTACTCGTAATCATTTAACAAGATTCGAGAATCAAGTTAAAGTTGTGGAATGGAAGTAATAACACGTTAAGAAAAAGAAAATGTGTAATCAATTAAAAGAAGTCAAATCAATGTAGCACGATCAAGTAAATAACGGTTAATTGTATTTCAATCAAATTATGCAACTACAGATTAGTGCATCAAACTAATCATGAATGCTCAAGTAAATACATGAAAGGAACTAGTTATACAAAACATTAAACAATTGTTCTCGCATCGATAGCGTTTTGCTTTCCTTAACAACGTCCAACGTTATTAAGTTTTGATTCTTATTCTTTTCTAAACACAAACTTAAACCAATATAATCAAATCTTATTATGATATCATTGGAATCATACTAGTCAATCACAAATGCTACATAGTATCTATTGTTTACATCAAAACCCAAACCGAATACGAAACCGCACGAATGACGCTTGAAATCAATCCATTGCTCTCCAGACTCATCCATAACACTTCCAATCAACTTTGAACACTCTTTCATTGAAAATGCACTAAGTCAATTCCAATGTCAAATATCGATCCATAAACTCCCTAATTGACTATCAAGAGTTGTATAGTACCCAAAAACTACTCGTAATCATTAACAAGATTCGAGAATCAATTAAAGTTGTGGAATGGAAGTAATAACACGTTAAGAAAAAGAAAATGTGTAATCAATTAAAAAGAAGTCAAATCAATGTAGCACGATCAGTAAATAACGGTTAATTGTATTTCAATCAAAATTATGCAACTACAGATTAGTGCATCAAACTAATCATGAATGCTCAACTAAATACATTAAAAGGAACTAGTTATACAAAACATTAAACAACAATTGTTCTCGCATCGATAGCGTTTTGCTTTCCTTAACAACGTCCAACGTTATTAAGTTTTGATTCTTATGTCTTCTAAACACCACTTAAACCAATATAATCAAATCTTATTATAATTATCATTGGAGTCATACTAGTCAATCACAAATGCTACATAGTATCTATTGTTTACATCAAAACCCAAACCGAATACAAAACACAACGAACTGCACGAAATCAATCTTCTCTCCAGACTCATCCATAACACTTCCAATCAACTTTGAACACTCTTTCATTGAAATGCACTAAGTCAATTCCAATGTCAAATATCGATCCATAAACTCCTAATTGACTATCAAGAGTTGTATAGTACCCAAAAACTACTCGTAATCATTTAACAAGATTCGAGAATCAAGTTAAAGTTGTGGAATGGAAGTAATAACACGTTAAAAAAAAGAAAATGTGTAATCAATTAAAAGAAGTCAAATCAATGTAGCACGATCAAGTAATAACGGTTAATTGTATTTCAATCAAAATTATGCAACTACAGATTAGTGCATCAAACTAATCATGAATGCTCAACTAAATACATTGAAAAGAAACTAGTTATACAAAAACATTAAACAACAATTGTTCTCGCATCGATATTGTTTTGCTTTCCTTAACAACGTCCAACGTTATTAAGTTTTGATTCTTATGTCTTCTAAACACCCATTAAAACCAGTATAATCAAATCTTATTATAATTATCATTGGAATCATACTAGTCAATCACAAATGCTACATAGTATCGATTGTTTACATCAAAACCAAACCGAATACGAAACCGCACGAATGATGCTTGAAATCAATCCATTCCTCCCCAAACTCATCCATAACACTTCCCAATCAACTTTGAACACTCTTTCATTGAAAATGCACTCAGTCAATTCCAATGTCAAATATCGATCCATAAACTCCCTAATTGACTATCAAGAGTTGTATAGTACCCAAAAAACTACTCGTAATCATTTAACAAGATTCGAGAATCAAGTTAAAGTTGTGGAATGGAAGTATTAACACGTTAAGAAAAAAGAAAATATGTAAACAATTAAAAAAAAGTCAAATCAATGTAGCACGATCAAGTAAATAACGGTTAATTGTATTTCAATCAAAATTATGCAACTACAGATTAGTGCATCAAACTAATCATGAATGCTCAAGTAAATACATTGAAAAGGATCTAGTTATACAAAAACATTAAACAGCAATTGTTCTCGCATCGATAGCGTTTTGCTTTCCTTAACAACGTCCAACGTTATTAAGTTTTGATTCTTATGTTTTCTAAACACACACTTAAACCAATATAATCAAATCTTATTATAATTTTCATTGGAGTCATAAGTCAATCAAAAATGCTATATAGTATCTATTGTGTACATCAAAGCGTAAACCGAATACGAAACCGCACGAATTATGCTTGAAATCAATTCATTGCTCTCCAGACTCATCCATAACACTTCCCAATCAACTATGAACACTCTTTCATTGAAAATGCACTAAGTCAATTCCAATGTCAAATATCGATCCATAAACTCCCTAATTGACTATCAAGATTTGTATAGTACACAAAAAACTACTCGTAATCATTTAACAAGATTCGAGAATCAAGTTAAAGTAGTGGAATGGAAGTAATAACACGTTAAGAAAAAAGAAAATGTGTAATCAATTAAAAAGAAGTCAAATCGATGTAGCACGATCAAGTAAATAACGGTTAATTGTATTTCAATCAAAATTATGCAACTACAGATTAGGCATCAAACTAATCATGAATGCTCAACTAAATATATTGAAAAGGAACTAGTTATACAAAAACATTAAACAACAATTTTTGTCGCATCGATAGCGTTTTACTTTCCTTAACAACGTCCAATGTTATTAAGTTTTGATTCTTATGTCTTCTAAACACAAAATTATACCAATATAATCAAATCTTATTATGATTATCATTGGAATCATACTAGTCAATCACAAATGCTACATAGTATCTATTGTTTACATCAAAGCCCAAACCGAATACGAAACCGCACGAAAATGCACTAAGTCAATTCATTGCTCTCCAGACTCATCCATAACACTTCCCAATCAACTTTGAACACTCTTTCATTGAAAATGCACTCAGTCAATTCCAATGTCAAATATCGATCCATAAACTCTCTAATTGACTATCAAGAGTTGTATAGTACCCAAAAACTACTCGTAATCATTTAACAAGATTCGAGAATCAAGTTAAAGTTGTGGAATGGAAGTAATAACACGTTAAGAAAAAAGAAAATGTGTAATCAATAAAAAAGAAGTCAAATCAATGTAGCACGATCAAGTAAATAACGGTTAATTGTATTTCAATCAAAATTATGCAACTACAGATTAGTGCATCAAACTAATCATGAATGCTCAAGTAAATACATTGAAAAGGATCTAGTTATACAAAAACATTAAACAACAATTGTTCTCGCATCGATAGCGTTTTGCTTTCCTTAACAACGTCCAACGTTATTAAGTTTTGATTCTTATGTCTTCTAAACACACACTTAAACCAATATAATCAAATCTTATTATAATTATCATTGGAATCATACTAGTCAATCACAAATGCTACATAGTATCTATTGTTTACATCAAAACCAAACCGAATACGAAAACGCACGAAAAACGCACTGAAGTCAATTCATTGCTCTCCAGACTCATCCATAACACTTCCCAATCAACTTTGAACACTCTTTCATTGAAAATGCACTCAGTCAATTCCAATGTCAAACATCGATCCATAAACTCCCTAATTGACTATCAAGAGTTGTATAGTACCCAAAAAATACTCGTAATCATTTAACAAGATTCGAGAATCAAGTTAAAGTTGTGGAATGGAAGTAATAACACGTTAAGAAAAAAGAAAATGTGTAATCAATTAAAAAGAAGTCAAATCAATGTAGCACGATCAAGTAAATAACGGTTAATTGTATTTCAATCAAAATTATGCAACTACAGATTAGTGCATCAAACTAATCATGAATGCTCAAGTAAATACATTGAAAAGGAACTAGTTATACAAAAACATTAAACAACAATTGTTCTCGCATCGATAGCGTTTTGCTTTTCTTAACAACGTCCAACGTTATTAAGTTTTGATTCTTATGTCTTCTAAACACACACTTAAACCAATATAATCAAATCTTATTATAATTATCATTGGAATCATACTAGTCAATCAAAAAATACATGTATCTATAGTTGTTTACATCAAAACCCAAACGAATACGAAACCGCACGAAAAGCACTAAGTCAATTCATTGCTCTCCAGACTCATCCATAACACTTCCAATCAACTTTGAACACTCTTTCATTGAAAATGCACTAAGTCAATTCCAATGTCAAATATCGATCCATAAACTCCCTAATGACTATCAAGAGTTGTATAGTACCAAAAAACTACTCGTAATCATTTAACAAGATTCGAGAATCAAGTTAAAGTTGTGGAATGGAAGTAATAACACGTTAAGAAAAAGAAAATGTGTAATCAATTAAAAGAAGTCAAATCAATGTAGCACGATCAAGTAAATAACGGTTAATTGTATTTCAATCAAAATTATGCAACTACAGATTAGTGCATCAAACTAATCATGAATGCTCAAGTAAATACATTGAAAAGGAACTAGTTATACAAAAACATTAAACAACAATTGTTCTCGCATCGATAGCGTTCTGCTTTACTTAACAACGTCCAGCGTTATTAAGTTTTTATTCTTATGTCTTCTAAACACCCACTAAAACCAATATAATCAAATCTTATTATAATTATCATTGGAATCATACTAGTCAATCACAAATGTTACATAGTATCTATTGTTTACGTCAAAGCCTAAACCGAATACGAAACCGCACGAATGACGCTTCAAATCAATCCATTGCTTTCCAGACTCATCCCTAACACTTCCCAATCAACTTTGAACACTCTTTCATTGAAAATGCACTAAGTCAACTCTAATGTCAAATATCGATCCATAAACTCCCTAATTGACTATCAAGCGTTGTATAGTACCCAAAAAACTACCCGTAATCATTTAACAAGATTCGAGAATCAAGTTAAAGTTATGGAATGGAAGTAATAACACGTTAAGAAAAAAGAAAATGTGTAATCAATTAAAAAGAAGTCAAATCAATGTAGCACGATCAAGAAAATAACGGTTAATTGTATTTCAATCAAAATTATGAAACTACAGATTAGTGCATCAAACTAATCATGAATGCTCAAGTAAATACATTGAAAAGGATGTAGTTATATAAAAACATTAAACAGCAATTGTTCTCGCATCGATAGCGTTTTGCATTCCTTAACAACGTGAAACGTTATTAAGTTTTGATTCTTATGTCTTCTAAACACACACTTAAACCAATATAATCAAATCTTATTATAATTATCATTTTGGAGTCATACTAGTCAATCAAAAAATGCTACATAGTATCTATTGTTTACATCAAAACCCAAACCGAATACGAAGCCGCACGAATGACGCTTGAAATCAATCCATTGCTCTCCAGACTCATCCATAACACTTCCCAATCAACTTTGAACACTTTCATTGAAAATGCACTAAGTCAATTCCAATGTCAAATATCGATCCATAAACTCGCTAATTGACTATCAAGAGTTGTATAGTACCCAAAAACTACTCGTAATCATTTAACAAGATTCGAGAATCAAGTTAAAGTTGTGGAATGGAAGTAATAACACGTTAAGAAAAAAGAAAATGTGTAATCAATTAAAAAGAAGTCAAATCAATGTAGCACGATCAAGTAAATAACGGTTAATTGTATTTCAATTAAAATTATGCAACTACAAATTAGTGCATCAAACTAATCATGAATGCTCAAGTAAATACATTGAAAAAGAACTGGTTATACAAACACATTAAACAGCAATTGTTCTCGCATCGATAGCGTTTTGCTATATTTAACAACGTCCAACGTTATTAAGTTTTGATTCTTATGTCTTCTAAACACACACTTAAACCAATATAATCAAATCTTATTATAATTATCATTGGAGTCATACTAGTCAATCACAAATGCTACATAGTATCTATTGTTTACATCAAAACCCAAACCGAATACGAAACCGCACGAAAATGCACTAAGTCAATTCATTGCTCTCCAGACTCATCCATAACACTCCCAATCAACTTTGAACACTCTTTCATTGAAAATGCACTAAGTCAATTCCAATGTCAAATATCGATCCATAAACTCCCTAATTGACTATCAAGAGTTGTATAGTACCCAAAAAACTACTCGTAATCATTTAACAAGATTCGAGAATCAAGTTAAAGTTGTGGAATGGAAGTAATAACACGTTAAGAAAAAAAAAATGTGTAATCAATTAAAAAGAAGTCAAATCAATGTAGCACGATCAAGTAAATAACGGTTAATTGTATTTCAATCAAAATATGCAACTACAGATTAGTGCATCAAACTAATCATGAATGCTCAAGTAAATACATTGAAAAGGAACTAGTTATACAAAAACATTAAACAACAATTGTTCTCGCATCGATAGCGTTTGCTTTCCTTAACAACGTCCAACGTTATTAAGTTTTGATTCTTATGTCTTCTAAACACACACTAAACCAATATAATCAAATCTTATTATATTATCATTGGAATCATACTAGTCAATCACAAATGCTACATAGTATCTATTGTTTACATCAAAACCCAAACCGAATACGAAAACGCACGAAATGCACTAAGTCAATCATTGCTCTCCGACTCATCCATAACACTTCCCAATCAACTTTGAACACTCTTTCATTGAAAATGCACTAAGTCAATTCCAATGTCAAATATCGATCCATAAACTCCCTAATTGACTATCAAGAGTTGTATAGTACCCAAAAAACTACTCGTAATCATTTAACAAGATTCGAGAATCAAGTTAAAGTTGTGGAATGGAAGTAATAACACGTTAAGAAAAAAGAAAATGTGTAATCAATTAAAAAGAAGTCAAATCAATGTAGCACGATCAAGTAAATAACGGTTAATTGTATTTCAATCAAAATTATGCAACTACAGATTAGTGCATCAAACTAATCATGAATGCTCAAGTAAATACATTGAAAAGGATCTAGTTATACAAAAACATTAAACAGCAATTGTTCTCGCATCGATAGCGTTTTGCTTTCCTTAACAACGTCCAATGTTATTAAGTTTTGATTCTTATGTCTTCTAAACACACACTTAAACCAATATAATCAAATCTTATTATAATTATCATTGGAGTCATACTAGTCAATCAAAAATGCTACATAGTATCTATTGTTTACATCAAAACCCAAACCGAATACGAAACCGCACGAAATGCCCACTTTCATTGAAAATGCACTCAGTCAATTCCAATGTCAAACATCGATCCATAAACTCCCTAATTGACTATCAAGAGTTGTATAGTACCCAAAAAAAATACTCGTAATCATTAACAAGATTCGAGAATCAAGTTAAAGTTGTGGAATGGAAGTAATAACACGTTAAGAAAAAGAAAATGTGTAATCAATTAAAAAGAAGTCAAATCAATGTAGCGGGATCAAGTAAATAACGGTTAATTGTATTTCAATCAAAATTATGCAACTACAGATTAGTGCATCAAACTAATCATGAATGCTCAAGTAAATACATTGAAAAGGAACTAGTTATACAAAAACATTAAACAACAATTGTTCTCGCATCGATAGCGTTTTGCTTTCCTTAACAACGTCCAACGTTATTAAGTTTTGATTCTTATGTCTTCTAAACACCCATTAAAACCAATATAATCAAATCTTATTTTAATTATCATTGGAATCATACGAGTCAATCACAAATGATACATAGTATCTATTGTTTACATCAAAACCCAAACAGAATACGAAATCGCACGAATGACGCTTGAAATCAATCCATTGCTCTCCAGACTCATCCATAACACTTACCAATCAACTTTGGACACTCTTTCATTGAAAATACACTAAGTCAATTCCAATGTCAAATATCGATCCATAAACTTCCTAATTGACTATCAAGAGTTGTATAGTACCCAAAAAACTACTCGTAATCATTTAACAAGATTCGAGAATCAAGTTAAAGTTGTGGAATGGAAGTAATAACACGTTAAGAAAAAAGAAAATGTGTAATCAATTAAAAAGAAGTCAAATCAATGTAGCACGATCAAGTAAATAACGGTTAATTGTATTTCAATCAAAATTATGCAACTACAGATTAGTGCATCAAACTAATCATGAATGCTCAAGTAAATACATTGAAAAAGATCTAGTTATACAAAAACATTAAACAGCAATTGTTCTCGCATCGATAGCGTTTTGCTTTCCTTAACAACGTCCAACGTTATTAAGTTTTGATTCTTATGTCTTCTAAACACACACTTAAACCAATATAATCAAATCTTATTATAATTATCATTGGAATCATACTAGTCAATCACAAATGCTACATAGTATCTATGTTTACATCAAAACCAAACCGAATACGAAACCGCACGAATGACGCTTGAAATCAATCCATTGCTCCCCAGACTCATCCATAACACTTCCCAATCAACTTTGAACATTCTTCATTGAAAATGCACTAAGTCAATTCCAATGTCAAATATCGATCCATAAACTCCCTAATTGACTATCAAGAGTTGTATAGTACCCAAAAAACTACTCGTAATCATTTAACAAGATTCGAGAATCAAGTTAAAGTTGTGGAATGGAAGTAATAACACGTTAAGAAAAAAGAAAATGTGTAATCAATTAAAAAGAAGTCAAATCAATGTAGCACGATCAAGTAAATAACGGTTAATTGTATTTTAATCAAAATTATTCAACTACAGATTAGTGCATCAAACTAATCATGAATGCTCAAGTAAATACATTGAAAACGGTCTAGTTATAGAAAAACATTAAACAACAATCGTTCTCGCATCGGTAGCTTTTTGCTTTCTTTAACAACGTCCAACGTTATTAAGTTTTGATTCTTATGTCTTCTAAACACACACTTAAACCAATATAATCAAGTCTTATTATAATTATCATTGGAGTCATACTAGTCAATCAAAAATGCTACATAGTAACTATTGTTTACATCAAAACCCAAACCGAATACGAACCGCACGAATGACGCTTGAAATCAATCCATTGCTCTCCAGACTCATCCATAACACTCCCAATCAACTTTGAACACTCTTTCATTGAAAATGCACTAAGTCAATTCCAATGTCAAATATCGATCCATAAACTCCCTAATTGACTATCAAGAGTTGTATAGTACCCAAAAAACTACTCGTAATCATTTAACAAGATTCGAGAATCAAGTTAAAGTTGTGGAATGGAAGTAATAACACGTTAAGAAAAAAGAAAATGTGTAATCAATTAAAAAGAAGTCAAATCAATGTAGCACGATCAAGTAAATAACGGTTAATTGTATTTCAATCAAAATTATGCAACTACAGATTAGTGCATCAAACTAATCATGAATGCTCAAGTAAATACATTGAAAAAGCTAGTTATACAAAAACATTAAACAACAATTGTTCTCGCATCGATAGCGTTTTGCTTTCTTAACAACGTCCAACGTTATTAAGTTTTGATTCTTATGTCTTCTAAACACACACTTAAACCAATATAATCAAATCTTATTATAATTATCATTGGAATATACTAGTCAATCACAAATGCTACATAGTATCTATTGTTTACATCAAAACCCCAAACCGAATACGAAACCGCACGAAAAACGCACTAAGTCAATTCATTGCTCTCCAGACTCATCCTAACACTTCCCAATCAACTTTGAACACTCTTTCATTGAAAATGCACTAAGTCAATTCCAATGTCAAATATCGATCCATAAACCCTAATTGACTATCAAGAGTTGTATAGTACCCAAAAAAACTACTCGTAATCATTTAACAAGATTCGAGAATCAAGTTAAAGTTGTGGAATGGAAGTAAAACACGTTAAGAAAAAAGAAAATGTGTAATCAATTAAAAAGAAGTCAAATCAATGTAGCACGATCAAGTAAATAACGGTTAATTGTATTTCAATCAAAATTATGCAACTACAGATTAGTGCATCAAACTAATCATGAATGCTCAGCTAAATACATTGAAAAGGACTAGTTATACAAAAACATTAAACAATTGTTCTCGCATCGATAGCGTTTTGCTTTCCTTAACAACGTCCAACGTTATTAAGTTTTGATTCTTATGTCTTCTAAACACACACTTAAACCAATATAATCAAATCTTATTATAATTATCATTGGAATCATACTAGTCAATCACAAATGCTACATAGTATCTATTGTTTACATCAAAACTCAAACCGAATACGAAACCGCCAAAATGCACTAAGTCAATTCATTGCTCTCCAGACTCATCCATAACACTTCCCAATCAACTTTGAACACTCTTTCATTGAAAATACACTAAGTCAATTCCAATGTCAAATATCGATCCATAAACTTCCAAATTGACTATCAAGAGTTGTATAGTACCCAAAAAACTACTCGTAATCATTTAACAAGATTCGAGAATCAAGTTAAAGTTTGGAATGGAAGTAATAACACGTTAAGAAAAAGAAAATGTGTAATCAATTAAAAGAAGTCAAATCAATGTAGCACGATCAAGTAAATAACGGTTAATTGTATTTCAATCAAAATTATGCAACTACAGATTAGTGCATCAAACTAATCATGAATGCCCAAGTAAATACAATGAAAAGGAAATAGTTATACAAAAACATTAAACAACAATTGTTCTCGCATCGATAGCGTTTTGCTTTCCTTAACAACGTCCAATGTTATTAAGTTTTGATTCTTATGTCTTCTAAACACACACTTAAACCAATATAATCAAATCTTATTATAATTATCATTGGAATCATACTAGTCAATCAAAAATGATACATAGTATCTATTGTTTACATCAAAACCCAAACCGAATACGAAACCGCACGGAAAATTGCCACACTTTCATTGACTCATGCACTCAGTCAATTCCAATGTCAAACATCGATCCATAAACTCCCTAATTGACTATCAAGAGTGTATAGTACCAAAAAAACTACTCGTAATCATTTAACAAGATTCGAGAATCAAGTTAAAGTTGTGGAATGGAAGTAAAACACGTAAGAAAAAAGAAAATGTGTAATCAATTAAAAAGAAGTCAAATCAATGTAGCACGATCAAGTAAATAACGGTTAATTGTATTTCAATCAAAATTATGCAACTACAGATTAGTGCATCAAACTAATCATGAATGCTCAAGTAAATACATTGAAAAGGAACTAGTTATACAAAAACATTAAACAACAATTGTTCTCGCATCGATAGCGTTTTGCTTTCCTTAACAACGTCCAACGTTATTAAGTTTTGATTCTTATGTCTTCTAAACACCCATTAAAACCAATATAATCAAATCTTATTATAATTATCATTGGAATCATACTAGTCAATCACAAATGCTACATAGTATCTATTGTTTACATCAAAACCCAAACCGAATACGAAATCGCACGAATGACGCTTGAAATCAATTCATTGCTCTCCAGACTCATCCATAACACTTCCCAATCAACTTTGAACACTCTTTCATTGAAAATGCACTAAGTCAATTCCAATGTCAAATATCGATCCATAAACTCCCTAATTGACTATCAAGAGTTGTATAGTACCCAAAAAACTACTCGTAATCATTTAACAAGATTCGAGAATCAAGTTAAAGTTGTGGAATGGAAGTAATAACACGTTAAGAAAAAAGAAAATGTGTAATCAATTAAAAAGAAGTCAAATCAATGTAGCACGATCAAGTAAATAACGGTTAATTGTATTTCAATCAAAATTATGCAACTACAGATTAGTGCATCAAACTAATCATGAATGCTCAAGTAAATACATTAAAAAGAATCTAGTTATACAAAAACATTAAACAACAATTTTTCGCATCGATAGCGTTTGCTTCCTTAACAACGTCCAACGTTATTAAGTTTTGATTCTTATGTCTTCTAAAAACACCATTAAACCAATATAATCAAATCTTATTATAATTATCATTGGAATCATACTAGTCAATCACAAATGCTACATAGTATCTATTGTTTACATCAAAACCAAACCGAATACGAAACCGCACGAATGACGCTTGAAATCAATCCATTGCTCTCCAGACTCATCCATAACACTTCCCAATCAACTTTAACTCTTTCATTGAAAATGCACTAAGTCAATTCCAATGTCAAATATCGATCCATAAACTCCTAATTGACTATCAAGAGTTGTATAGTACCCAAAAAAACTACTCGTAATCATTTAACAAGATTCGAGAATCAAGTTAAAGTTGTGGAATGGAAGTAATAACACGTTAAGAAAAAAGAAAATGTGTAATCAATTAAAAAGAAGTCAAATCAATGTAGCACGATCAAGTAAATAACGGTTAATTGTATTTCAATCAAAATTATGCAACTACAGATTAGTGCATCAAACTAATCATGAATGCTCAAGTAAATACTTTGAAAAGGAACTAGTTATACAAAAACATTAAACAACAATGTTCTCGCATCGATAGCGTTTTGCTTCCTTAACAACGTCCAACGTTATTAAGTTTTGATTCTTATGTCTTCTAAACACACACTTAAACCAATATAATCAAATCTTATATATTATCATTGGAATCATACTAGTCAATCACAAATGCTACATAGTATCTATTGTTACATCAAAACCAAACCGAATACGAAAACGCACGAATGACGCTAAATCAATCATTGCTCCCAGACTCATCCATAACACTTCCCAATCAACTTTGAACACTCTTCATTGAAAATGCACTAAGTCAATTCCAATGTCAAATATCGATCCATAAACTCCCTAATTGACTATCAAGAGTTGTATAGTACCCAAAAAACTACTCGTAATCATTTAACAAGATTCGAGAATCAAGTTAAAGTTGTGGAATGGAAGTAATAACACGTTAAGAAAAAAGAAAATGTGTAATCAATTAAAAAGAAGTCAAATCAATGTAGCACGATCAAGTAAATAACGGTTAATTGTATTTCAATCAAAATTATGCAACTACAGATTAGTGCATCAAACTAATCATGAATGCTCAAGTAAATACATTGAAAAGAACTAGTTATACAAAACACATTAAACAACAATTGTTCTCGCATCGATAGCGTTTTGCTTCCTTAACAACGTCCAACGTTATTAAGTTTTGATTCTTATGTCTTAAACACACCAACTTAAACCAATATAATCAAATCTTATTATAATTATCATTGGAGTCATACTAGTCAATCACAAATGCTACATAGTATCTATTGTTTACATCAAAACCCAAACCGAATACGAAACTGCACGAAAATGCACTAAGTCAATTCATTGCTCTCCAGACTCATCCATAACACTTCCCAATCAACTATGAACACTCTTTCATTGAAAATGCACTAAGTCAATTCCAATGTCAAATATCGATCCATAAACTCCCTAATTGACTATCAAGAGTTGTATAGTACCCAAAAAACTACTCGTAATCATTTAACAAGATTCGAGAATCAAGTTAAAGTTGTGGAATGGAAGTAATAACACGTTAAGAAAAAAGAAAATGTGTAATCAATTAAAAAGAAGTCAAATCAATGTAGCACGATCAAGTAAATAACGGTTAATTGTATTTCAATCAAAATTATGCAACTACAGATTAGTGCATCAAACTAATCATGAATGCTCAACTAAATACACTGAAAAGGAACTAGTTATACAAAAACATTAAACAACAATTGTTCTCGCATCGATAGCGTTTTGCTTTCCTTAACAACGTCCAACGTTATTAAGTTTTGATTTATGTCTTAAAAAACACACATTAAACCAATATAATCAAATCTTATTATAATTATCATTGGAATCATACTAGTCAATCAAAAATGCTACATAGTATCTATTGTTTACATCAAAACCCAAACCGAATACGAAACCGCACGAAAAGCACACTTTCATTGAAAATTACACTCAATCAATTCAATTTCAAAACATCGAAAAGTCTTTAATGTCAATAACCTCCCTAATTGACTATCAAGAGTTGTATAGTACCCAAAAAACTACTCGTAATCATTTAACAAGATTCGAGAATCAAGTTAAAGTTGTGGAATGGAAGTAATAACACGTTAAGAAAAAAGAAAATGTGTAATCAATTAAAAAGAAGTCAAATCAATGTAGCACGATCAAGTAAATAACGGTTAATTGTATTTCAATCAAAATTATGCAACTACAGATTAGTGCATCAAACTAATCATGAATGCCAAGTAAATACATGAAAAGGAAATAGTTATACAAAAACATTAAACAACAATTGTTCTCGCATCGATAGCGTTTTGCTTTCCTTAACAACGTCCAACGTTATTAAGTTTTGATTCTTATGTCTTCTAAACACCCATTAAAACCAATATAATCAAATCTTATTATAATTATCATTGGAATCATACTGGTCAATCACAAATGCTACATAGTATCTATTGTTTACATCAAAACCCAAACCGAATACGAAACCGCACGAATGACGCTTGAAATCAATCCATTGCTCTCCAGACTCATCCATAACACTTCCCAATCAACTTTGAACACTCTTTTATTGAAAATGCACTAAGTCAATTCCAATGTCAAATATCGATCCATAAACTCCCTAATTGACTATCAAGAGTTGTATAGTACCCAAAAAACTACTCGTAATCATTTAACAAGATTCGAGAATCAAGTTAAAGTTGTGGAATGGAAGTAATAACACGTTAAGAAAAAAGAAAATGTGTAATCAATTAAAAAGAAGTCAAATCAATGTAGCACGATCAAGTAAATAATGGTTATTGTATTTCAATCAAAATTATGCAACTACAGATTAGTGCTTCAAACTAATCATGAATGCTCAAGTAAATACATTGAAAAGGAATAGTTATACAAAAACATTAAACAGCAATTGTTCTCGCATCGATAGCGTTTTGCTTTCCTTAACAACGTCCAACGTTATTAAGTTTTGATTCTTATGTCTTCTAAACAACCACTTAAACCAATATAATCAAATCTTATTATAATTATCATTGGAATCATACTAGTCAATCACAAATGCTACATAGTATCTATGTTTACATCAAAACCCAAACCGAATACGAAACCGCACGAATGACGCTTGAAACAATCCATGCTCTCCAACTCATCATAACACTTCCAATCAACTTTGAACACTCTTCATTGAAAATGCACTAAGTCAATTCCAATGTCAAATATCGATCCATAAACTCCCTAATTGACTATCAAGAGTTGTATAGTACCCAAAAAAAACTACTGTAATCATTTAACAAGATTCGAGAATCAAGTTAAAGTTGTGGAATGGAAGTAATAACACGTTAAGAAAAAAGAAAATGTGTAATCAATTAAAAAGAAGTCAAATCAATGTAGCACGATCAAGTAAATAACGGTTAATTGTATTTCAATCAAAATTATGCAACTACAGATTAGTGCATCAAACTAATCATGAATGCTCAAGTAAATACATTGAAAAGGAACTAGTTACAAAAAACATTAAACAACAATTGTTCTCGCATCGATAGCGTTTGCTTTCTTAACAACGTCCAACGTTATTAAGTTTGATTCTTATGTCTTCTAAACACAAACTTAAACCAATATAATCAAATCTTATTATAATTATCATTGGAATCATACTAGTCAATCACAAATGCTACATAGTATCTATTGTTTACATCAAAACCAAACCGAATACGAAACCGCACGAAAATGCACTAAGTCAATCATTGCTCTCCAGACTCATCCATAACATCCCAATCAACTTTGAACACTCTTTCATTGAAAATGCACTAAGTCAATTCCAATGTCAAAATCGATCCATAAACTCTGTAATTGACTATCAAGAGTTGTATAGTACCCAAAAAACTACTCGTAATCATTTAAAAAGATTCGAGAATCAAGTTAAAGTTGTGGAATGAAAGTAATAACAAGTTAAGAAAAAAGAAAATGTGTAATCAATTAAAAAGAAGTCAAATCAATGTAGCACCATCAAGTAAATAACGGTTAACTGTATTTCAATCAAAATTATGCAACTACAGATTAGTGCGTCAAACTAATCATGAATGCTCAATTAAATACATTGAAAACGATCTAGTTATACAAAACATTAAACAGCAATTGTTCTCGCATCGATAGCGTTTTGCTTTCCTTAACAACGTCCAACGTCATTAAGTTTTGATTCTTATGTCTTCTAAACACAAACTTAAACCAATATAATCAAATCTTATTATAATTATCATTGGAATCATACTAGTCAATCACAAATGCTACATAGTATCTATTGTGTACATCAAACCCAAACCGAATACGAAACCGCACGAAAAATGCTTGAAGTCAATTCATTGCTCTCCAGACTCATCCATAACACTTCCCAATCAACTTTGAACACTCTTTCATTGAAAATGCACTAAGTCAATTCCAATGTCAAATATCGATCCATAAACTCCCTAATTGACTATCAAGAGTTGTATAGTACCCAAAAAACTACTCGTAATCATTTAACAAGATTCGAGAATCAAGTTAAAGTTGTGGAATGGAAGTAATAACACGTTAAGAAAAAAAGAAAATGTGTAATCAATTAAAAAGAAGTCAAATCAATGTAGCACGATCAAGTAAATAACGGTTAATTGTATTTCAATCAAAATTATGCAACTACAGATTAGTGCATCAAACTAATCATGAATGCTCAAGTAAATACATGAAAAAGACTAGTTATACAAAAACATTAAACAACAATTGTTCTCGCATCGATAGCGTTTGCTTTCCTTAACAACGTCCAAGTTATTAAGTTTTGATTCTTATGTCTTCTAAACACCACTTAAACCAATATAATCAAATCTTATTATAATTATCATTGGAATCATACTAGTCAATCACAAATGCTACATAGTATCTATGTTTACATCAAAAACCAAACCGAATACGAAAACGCACGAAAATGCACTGAAATCAATCCATTGCTCTCCAGACTCATCCATAACACTCCCAATCAAGTTTGAACACTCTTTCATTGAAAATGCTCTAAGTCAATTCCAATGTCAAATATCGATCCATAAACTCCCTAATTGACTATCAAGAGTTGTATAGTACCCAAAAAAACTACTCGTAATCATTTAACAAGATTCCAGAATCAAGTTAAAGTTGTGGAATGGAAGTAATAACACGTTAAGATAAAAGAAAATGTGTAATCATTTAAAAAGAAGTCAAATCAATGTAGCACGATCAAGTAAATAACGGTTAATTGTATTTCAATCAAAATTATGCAACTACAGATTAGTGCATCAAACTAATCATGAATGCTCAAGTAAATACATTGAAAAGGACCTAGTTATTCAAAAACATTAAACAACAATTGTTCTCGCATCGATAGCGTTTTGCTTTCCTTAACAACGTCCAACGTTATTAAGTTTTGATTTTATGTCTTCTAAACACACATTAAACC
The DNA here is from genome assembly GCA_025506415.1 of Flaveria robusta. Lineage (NCBI taxonomy): Eukaryota > Viridiplantae > Streptophyta > Magnoliopsida > Asterales > Asteraceae > Flaveria > Flaveria robusta. Next base: position 86,105 of record JACCIZ010000019.1, read on the forward strand.
AATATAATCAAATCTTATTATAATTATCATTGGAATCATACTAGTCAATCACAAATGCTACATAGTATCTATTGTTTACATCAAAACCCAAACCGAATACGAAACCTCACGAATGCACTGAAATCAATCCATTGCTCTCCAGACTCATCCATAACACTTCCCAATCAACTTTGAACACTCTTTCATTGAAATGCACTAAGTCAATTCCAATGTCAAATATCGATCCATAAACTCCCTAATTGACTATCAAGAGTTGTATAGTACCCAAAAAACTACTCGTAATCATTTAACAAGATTCGAATCAAGTTAAAGTTGTGGAATGGAAGTAATAACACGTTAAGAAAAAAAAAAGTAATCAATTAAAAAGAAGTCAAATCAATGTAGCACGATCAAGTAAATACGGTTAATTGTATTTCAATCAAATTATGCAACTACAGATTAGTGCATCAAACTAATCATGAATGCTCAAGTAAATACATTGAAAAGGAACTAGTTATACAAAAACATTAAACAACAATTGTTCTCGCATCGATAGCGTTTTGCTTTCCTTAACAACGTCAACGTTATTAAGTTTTGATTCTTATGTCTTCTAAACACAAACTTAAACAATATAATCAAATCTTATTATAATTATCATTGGAATCATACTAGTCAATCACAAATGCTACATAGTATCTATTGTTACATCAAACCCAAACGAATACGAAACGCACGAAAATGCACTAAATCAATCATGCTCTCCAGACTCATCCATAACACTTCCCAATCAACTTTGAACACTCTTTCATTGAAAATGCACTCTAAGTCAATTCCAATGTCAAACATCGATCCATAAACTCCCTAATTGACTATCAAGAGTTGTATAGTACCAAAAAACTACTCGTAATCATTTAACAAGATTCGAGAATCAAGTTAAAGTTGTGGAATGGAAGTAATAACACGTTAAGAAAAAAGAAAATGTGTAATCAATTAAAAAGAAGTCAAATCAATGTAGCACGATCAAGTAAATAACGGTTAATTGTATTTCAATCAAAATTATGCAACTACAGATTAGTGCATCAAACTAATCATGAATGCTCAAGTAAATACATTGAAAAGGAACTAGTTATACAAAAACATTAAACAACAATTGTTCTCGCATCGATAGCGTTTTGCTTTCCTTAACAACGTCCAACGTTATTAAGTTTTGATTCTTATGTCTTCTAAACACCCATTAAAACCAATATAATCAAATCTTATTTTAATTATCATTGGAATCATACTAGTCAATCACAAATGCTACATAGTATCTATTGTTTACATCAAAACCCTAACCGAATACGAAACCGCACGAATGACGCTTGAAATCAATCCATTGCTCTCCGGACTCAGCCATGACACTTCCCAATCAACTTTGAACACTCTTTCAATAATAATGCACTAAGTCAATTCCAATGTCAAATATCGATCCATAAACTCCCTAGTTGACTATCAAGAGTTGTATAGTACCCAAAAAACTACTCGTAATAATTTAACAAGATTCGAGAATCAAGTTAAAGTTGTGGAATGGAAGTAATAACAAGTTAAACAAAAAGAAAATGTGTAATCAATTAAAAAGAAGTCAAATCAATGTAGCGGGATCAAGTAAATAACGGTTAATTGTATTTCAATCAAAATTATGCAACTACAGATTAGTGCATCAAACTAATCAGAATGCTCAAGTAAATACATGAAAAGGATCTAGTTATACAAAAACATTAAACAGCAATTGTTCTCGCATCGATAGCGTTTTGCTTTCCTTAACAACGTCCAACGTTATTAAGTTTTGATTCTTATGTCTTCTAAACACCAACACTTAAACCAATATAATCAATCTATTATAAATCATTGGAATCATACTAGTCAATCACAAATGCATAGTATCTATTGTTTACATCAAAAACCAAAACCGAATACGAACCGCACGAATGACGCTTGAAATCAATCCATTGCTCTCCAGACTCATCCATAACACTTCCCAATCAACTTTGAACACTCTTTCATTGAAAATGCACTAAGTCAATTCCAATGTCAAATATCGATCCATAAACTCCCTAATTGACTATCAAGAGTTGTATAGTACCCAAAAAAACTACTCGTAATCATTTAACAAGATTCGAGAATCAAGTTAAAGTTGTGGAATAGGAAGTAAAACACGTTAAGAAAAAAGAAAATGTGTAATCAATTAAAAGAAGTCAAATCAATGTAGCACGATCAAGTAAATAACGGTTAATGTATTCAATCAAAATTATGCAACTACAGATTAGTGCATCAAACTAATCATGAATGCTCAAGTAAATACATTGAAAAAATAGTATATACAAAAACATTAAACAACAATTGTTCTCGCATCGATAGCGTTTTGCTTTCTTAACAACGTCCAACGTTATTAAGTTTTGATTCTTATGTCTTCTAAACACACACTTAAACCAATATAATCAAATCTTATTATAATTATCATTGGAGTCATACTAGTCAATCAAAAATGCTACATAGTATCTATTGTTACATCAAAACCCAAACCGAATACGAAACCGCACGAATGACTGAAATCAATCCATTCTCTCCAGACTCATCCTAACACTTCCCAATCAACTTTGAACACTCTTTCATTGAAAATGCACTAAGTCAATTCCAATGTCAAATATCGATCCATAAACTCCCTAATTGACTATCAAGAGTTGTATAGTACCCAAAAAAACTACTCGTAATCATTAACAAGATTGAGAATCAAGTTAAAGTTGTGGAATGGAAGTAATAACACGTTAAGAAAAAAGAAAATGTGTAATCAATTAAAAGAAGTCAAATCAATGTAGCACGATCAAGTAAATAACGGTTAATTGTATTTCAAAAAATTATGCAACTACAGATTAGTGCATCAAACTAATCATGAATGCTCAAGTAAATACATTGAAAAG
>JACCIZ010000242.1:0-105836 GCA_025506415.1 Flaveria robusta
AAAACCTGGTCATTAATTATTGAGTTCATTTCTGTTTTGCTCCTTGTGGTTTGACTATTTTAATATATTTACCACAATAGTTTAAAAATAGCCAAAACCCTCCCTGAAGTCACTATTTTTTCTCCAAATTGGCTCCCCCCGCCCCTAACTCCGTTTAATTCTCACGTTAAATGGTACCACGTGCCCCTCACATGGGGGACAATTATGTCTTTTTTGTGGGTCACTTTTAACGTGAGAATTAAACGGAGTTAGGGTGGAAAGCAATTCAGAGAAAAAATAAGTGACCTTAGTGAGGGTTTTGGCTATTTTTAAACTATTGGAGGCAAACCGTTTAAACTGACCAAACCACAAGTAGCAAAAAAAGAAATTAACTCTTAATTATTATGTAATTAAAAACTGTACTACTACTTATATATTTTATCAATATCATACAATACATGTGTGTTACAATATCATTTGAAGAGCTCTCAAACAAAAAAGACGCATTTTACTAATCATTATCGATAGATCAATGATTAATTTGTCAACTACCACAACCACCACCGCCGCAACCACCGCCGCCATCACCATCACCAAACCCGCCTCTGCCGCCATCACCACAACAACCAATAGAAATCTGGAGCTCCTTACCTCTATCGTCTTCCTTGTTAACGGTTGCCCTCCTGACCGCTTTCGTCTAAGTGTTTAACCATTTAAACACTATGTTAATGAAGCACAGAGACAACACTACTAGAAGAAAAACAAGAACTATATGGTCATGGAGTAGAAGTATAGTAGTGCTAGAGACTTTGGGTTAAATGATGACCCTAATTAAGCAGTATGGCCTCAACAGATACTTAACTTATACAATAAATTTAAATTGAATCTATTATTTTTAATAAAGATATTCTTGTTAATTCATCGTTGATATTGTTTGGGAAATTACAAGGAATAGCATGCATGAAAGCTCCTTTGTTTTTTTGTGTTTGTTGTTTGATTGATTCTTAGAGATAAATGCAAATATTGGTTTGGTTGAAGTCAGTTGGTTAGTATATGTATTTGAACGTGTCGAGATATATTTGTTATTTTAACAGTAGTTTCTAGATTTTAAAATATATAATCACTACCTCACTACCTGCATAATGCGAGATTTAAACCTGGAACCGAATTTTTAGAATATATCCATTAATACCTGCATAATACGGGATTTAAACCTGAAACTTTTTGTTTGTAATCACTCCATTTAACCCTCAATCTTAGGAGTTCGAGTAGAGTAGAAGTCTTAATGGGTTAACTTATTCAAGTTTTGTTTAGTATTGAGGCACAAATAATCATAGAGTTTAATTAGCAACTAAAACTATCACTTTGAGCCTCTAATTTAAAGGACTCCTGAACTATAGAAAAATCTACTTTAATTATGTTTTAAGTATAAAAATATATGCAATAATTCATTAGGTTTCTATTTTCTGAGAAAAATTAAAAGATTTAACTAAATGATTAAATTTTTTATTATAAGGTTAGTGAAATCCTTGGTTTGTGATTATACAATTCGGTCTAAAGTCTAAACATTAAAATTATGGTTTTGGCACACTATAAAATTACATTATTTAATTTTATTAGAAAACTTTCAAAACAAGCCTTAATTAAAACTTACGTCAACCCCAAAAATCTTATGTTGCAAGGAAGGCCCTGAGAGGGTGTCGGGCGTGCAATCGCACAAGGCCTTTTTGGGCCTAAAAGTTTAAAAATTATATAAAATTTTATATATAAAAATGATTATAAAAGAAAACTTATAAAACTAATATGCAGTTAAAATTACAACAAAATTTTATAAGTTTATCACATCTAAAACCCATTTACCCAAATAATATTCTAAACCTATTTAAATAAATAGAAAAGTTTATTTGTTGTCAAAATCCAAACTCAAAGTTGCGGCAATATGCAAAAAGTTAAAGATATTATGAGTCAAGAACAAGAAGTTCAAGCCCAATTGATATTTTTATGGATTGATTAATATTTGATTTATATGACGCGAGAAGTACATGTTTATGAACTTAGTTTTTAATATATGGATTTTCTTGGATTAATTAATTTTTATGCTTGATTATGATTATGATTTTAATTTATGTTTTGGTGTTATTTTAATCTATGGGTTTAGATATATTCATTAACGACTTGTTTTTGAGGTTAATGTTGATGAAGTCATGTTAGACTAATCTTAGTTTATTTATTAAGTTTAATTCTAAAGGACCATTTTTATTTCATTTTCAAGATTTTTACAAGAGCCTCACGATTTGTTTAACAACATATACAAAGTTATTCTGATATTGCAACTTTATTTTGTTAATTGTTACAACAATTATCATCATACTATTAATTTTTACTTAATTATATATGCTTATTTTTTTGAGGTTCATATTTTCAATTCGCACATGACACCTGATCTCTAAGGAATGACCTTGTTATTTAGCACCGGAATTTTTTCCCAAAAGGGTATAAGTGAAAACTCATTTATCAAAATGGTGTAGTTAAAAAAATATTTACCAAAGTAATGTTTTTATAACTTTTTTGTTTTTCACTGCTACCCACCTTGGATATTTAAATTCTAAGAGATGATTGCATTAAATTCTGAAATGTTATTTAAGTAGAACTTTTTTTTTTACATTTTTAGAATTTATAAATTTCTTTTGAAATGTTTTGTGAACTTAGTTTTTTCAGATCTATAATCACAGTATTAAAAAAGTAATATTATTTTATTTATGTATTTTTTTTAATTTTTTAGATAGAAATGTTCTATATACGTTTATCACAATAAAAAACCTAATGTTGTTTACACCCACACGTCGTGTCCATACATATACACACACGGACAATCTGATATATACTTATATCGGTTTAGTCCAAAGGAAAACCATCAAGTTTTTTAGAACGCTAACCCTAAACCGAACTGTTAATTTTTAAACGACTAAATCAACCAAACTTATATCGTCACGAAAGGTTTCTAGAAATATAAAATAAATTAGGGAAATATTTAAATAAAAAGAACTCTAAAACTAAAAAATGTAAGATGTAATGTCAACCATTCATTCTTTAATCAAAATAGTTGAGATCTATTTATAAAAAAAAAAAAAAAAAAAAAAATTTAGAGTGGTATTTAAGAATAGACTCTTTTGTTGATTTTTCACAAGTTCCCCTATTTTTTTAAACATTCATAACTTTTATGTGCGATAATATTTTTTTATAAAATTTCACCGTAAAATGACGCGTTTTTTAATCTTTAAAATGAGTAGAGTATTTTTATATAAAAAGATAATAAATTTTTATGATTTTAAGCTCATATCTTGTTATTGTGTCTTTGATGCGGTTAATTGTGTCTTTTTGTTAGCTATTATGTTTTAAAATACTATTGTGTTTTTTTTAAATACTATTATGTTTTTACAAAATGATTAATTTTAAAAAAATATAATGTAAAATAACATTATTGTGTATCTCTAATATGTAAAAGCGTAATAATAAATTAATAACTAATTAATCTAATACATTAAAAACAATATCAATAACACAATGTCTTCTGTCTTCTTATGTTTTTTGATCGTTATTGTGTTATCTTGTACACTATGAGTTTTGAAAAATACATTGATGAAAAACACCATTGTGTAATTTTAATTGTAAAACATAATGATAGATATAAACAACTTTATATAATATATAATAACAAGGACAAAGATAACACATTATGTTATTTTTAGCACTATGAGTTTTGATAATAATATTGGTAAAGTATATCATTATGCATTTGTAATTGTAAAAACAATGATAGAAAACTAGTTTATAAAATCTATAGAAACAATGACAATAATAACATAAATGATCTAAAACATAAATGTTATGATGAATACATATAACAAATGATGTAAAATATATGACACAATGAGTTGATTTATTTGCACAATAATTAAAATGTCATCCTTTTTAAAACACTAGATGCACACGTGTCAAGCCCACAATCTTTTTTAGAGTTTTTTAGATTAAATTTCTTTTTACTATAATTCTACCTTATAAATTAGTGTCAAGCTTAAATTATTTGTCCAAATTATTTAGTTGGTTCGAATAAATATCAATAAAAACTTTTATAAATATAAACGTAGATTAATCAAAACCAATCAAACCGTCACCGACGACATGTAGTTCACCGACTTCGTGAAAGCTTCAGTAAAATATATTTTTTTGAACTGCTTCAATATAAAATAGTTGAGCAACTTCTTCGACCACGATTACATTTTAAAAATCTTTTTTATTATATTTTAGAAATTAAAAAATATTTCTCAAAACTAATACAATTCTAAAAGTTTAAATAGTTCATTAATAAAAGAATTAATTAAATTACATTTAAAAAATCATTGTAAAGTACCCAATAAGAATAAAAGTAAAAAACAACAAAAGTTAAAAAAAAGTTATTATTTTTGTAATATTTTTACTACTACATCATTATGGTCAAAAAAATTCATCTGTACTTTGGAAAAAAAAGTTCGTAGCACCATATACATATCTTTGTAATTAGTTTATTTGTGGCGTTTGACTAATAAGAAAATAGTCATAGCAAGGTCAACATATCATGTTAATCGTTTTGATCCAAAGTTGTTTCCAACATAGTTTTACGTGCTAAGGTGACAGGAACAATTATTATATAGTTTATGTGTTTTTAATTAATTACTTAACAAGTTAAGTTTTTTTTTTCTTCTTTTCAATTTTATTAAAATCAGGGTGATTAGTTTAGGCTAGCTAACAATAATATGATTTAAGCAAGAAATATGCAAGTATTCCATAAGTAATATATTTTCAACAAGAAATTAAAATTCGGGTAGAGTTATAGTAAAATGTGTATTTAATCTAAAAAACATAAAAGAATTATGGGTTTGACACGTGTCTTTTTATCGTTTTAAAATGGATGAAATTTGATTATTGTGTTAAAAACATCAGTTCATCTTGTCTAATATGTTTATTATGTCAAAACAATTCATTGTGTTATATTTTTCATTACTTGTTATATGTATTCATTATTATGTTTTATGTTTTAAATCATTTTATATAATTTTTGTCATTATTTGTATAGATTATATAAACTTGTTATATATCATTGTGTTTTATAATAGAAGTACACAATAATGTTATTTCGTCAATGTATTTTTCAAATTTATAGTGTTCAAGATAACACAATGTGTTATTTTTATTTTTGTTTTTTATAGATTATGTAAACTTGTTATCTATCATGATGCTTTACAATTAAAGTATGCAATAATATAATTTCACTAATATATTTTTTTAAACTCATAGTGTTCAACATATCATAATGTATTATTTTTGTTATTGTTTTTTTATAGATTATATAAACTTGATGTTTTCATTATTGTGTTTATAATTAAAAGTACAGAATCATGTTAGTTCATCAATGTATTTTTCAGAATTCATAATGTTCAAGATAACATAATAATAATTCAAATACACAATATTGTGTTTTATACTTTATATTATTTTTTGTTATTTGGTTATTGTTTTTAATGTATTAAATTAATTAGTTTGTTAATTTAACATTGTGCTTTACATACTAGAAATATGCAATAGTATTATTTCATCATCATTTTTTTAAATTCATCACTTTAGAAAACACAATAAATCGCGCTAAAGACACAATGACGAATAGAAATTATGAGTTTAAAAAAGTAAAAAAATAATTTTTATTTTATAAAATGATACCGTACTCGTTTTATAGTAATAGTAATAATAAACAAATTAACTACTTACATATATTAAAAGGGATTTAATGAAACAAAATAATTCAATTTAAATGGTCTAAAAAGTGATGAATTGGGATGAAACAAAAGGAGCCGGTGGTGCATTCACGAGGACCAACCCGACCCATAATGACGACCCACTAACCCTCTTAAGTCTTATCGTTTGCAACGATTTCACGTGGGAATCGGTATCTTAATCCTTCATTTAAAACCACGAACCAACCCACCAAAACATCATCCTTCTCTACCTGCTTTCTTCCTCAAGATTTTTTCTCTTATTTTTTTGAACTGCATGCTATCGAAGAATCACTGCCAACATCAGTCTTTCAGTAGTTGTTTTCAGATCGCCATCTTTCGCGATAAAGAAGCATCAAACATAACACGTTGTAAGTTCTTTTTCGATTTGTAAACAGCTTGATCTGATTTGATGAACTGTACGTACACACAATGTATACCATATATGGGGCCGACTTAAGCTTTTTGAGGCCTAAAACAGATAATAAAAGTGAGACCTTTTTCACTGAACTTTATTATTAGTATTATTTTTTCTTTTGCTCCTAGATCGTGGTCTATGAATTCTGGAAACTAAAATTATAACTTTATTGTTTTTGCTTTCGCTCTTAAAATCGTGATCTATGAATTCTGAAAACTAAATAACAAGTTGATTTGCCTCTATAGAATATTAGAAGTCATCTTCATAATAAAGATCAATTTCTGTAGAAGTCTTTAGATTATTCTAGCCTTTAATCACTACCTTTCTTAAACAAATCTCACATCATAGATTAATGGCATCAAAGATTATGATTTTTTTTTGTTCCTAACATTGTTATATAAAATTAGGAGCATAGAAGATATCAGCAGGTAAACGTTGTTCATACTTGCATTAATTTATATACTATTATTTTATCTACTAATAAAAAGTCTTATTGTTGTTAATTATGCAATCCTTATAAATATGGGATTATGTTATTATGTTCAAGATCATGAAATCCTTTTTTTTGGCTAGCATACGAGATTAAGTCCTCAAGCTAGAAGAAGCCCGTAAAGATTCACAGTTTACTACATTATTGAATTATAAGAACTGCATCTTTTTGCTTTGTTGTCCTCTAATTATATATTTGTTACAATCAAATTTTTGTAATGAATTGTTAATTTACATGCTGATTAGTTCAACCGATTGAAGTTGTTGTTCTATTTAGTTTTGAAGAGAATGAAAAACAATTCAGAGAGGAGGTAGGATAAAAAGGTTGTTTAGGATACTCAAGTTAGTAAAATAATGTTAAATTTATGCATGATATTTAGGGTACTAAATTAGTAAATCAAATAAAAGCTTGTAGAGCATCTTAATATTTTACATTAATAAGCCGTAAGTTGCAAAACATGAAGAAAATGAAACGAGATGATGAAGAATATAATCCTACTCCAGTTCAATTTTGTAGCAATAACGTTGTTAGTCTCGTTTGTTCTCTGTTAATATTAGTTTTGAAGCAGAACAAAGTAACTTATCTGTTAGTATGATGTTATTATTATTATTATTTGTTGATATATATTATTATTTAGATAATGTTAAAACCTAAGAATGTAACTCAAGAGATATCTCCTCTTAAAACAGATTAAGAAAAGCAAACAAACATCCGTAACTTATGCTTATCCGTAATTAATATTATTCTTCTAATATTTCTTTAGCTTTTCTTAGTTGAAGTACAAGATGGAAGGCGGTGTAGTCAAACCAGATAAAAGGGCATTCACTGAATGTTATCAGACAGTGTGGCGTGCACCTTACATAATGCGACTTGCCATGAGTGCAGGAATTGGAGGACTCTTATTTGGCTACGATACAGGTTTAGTTTTTGTTTGTGTTGTTGCTCTTGTTCATTGTTGTTTTTAGCTTTGATGTTTATATATTGATTAATTAAATTCTAACAGGTGTTATTTCTGGGGCTTTACTTTACATTCGAGATGATTTCAAACAAGTTCAGAAACACACATGGTTGCAGGTTGGTTAAATCATCTTCAAATTTTGACATATGGAAGTTTTTGTATACAAGAATTTAAATGTCTTCTTCATTTTATAGGAAATGATTGTTAGTATGGCGGTAGCCGGAGCTATATTCGGTGCTGCAATTGGTGGATGGATGAATGACCGCTTTGGCCGGAAGAAAACAATCATGTCTGCAGATGTTTTATTCTTCATTGGTGCAATCGTCATGGCTTTGGCTCCAACCCCATGGGTCATAATCATCGGTAGACTTCTTGTTGGTTTGGGTGTTGGAATGGCCTCCATGACTGCACCATTATACATCTCTGAAGCTTCTCCTGCAAAGATTAGAGGCGCTGTTGTGAGCACAAATGGTTTACTCATAACAGGAGGACAGTTCTTATCATATCTTATTAATTTAGCATTTACCAAGGTAAAGTTTTTATGTTTTTTTGACAATTGATAGGTTTTGTACTAAACAAATGTTTGTTTTGTAGACACGTGGAACGTGGCGTTGGATGCTTGGAGTTGCTGGTGTCCCGCCTATGATACAGTTCATCTTGATGTGGTCTCTACCTGAGTCTCCGAGATGGCTTTACAGACAGAACAAAGAGGATGAAGCAAGAAATTCTTGAAAAGATCTATCCTGCGGATGAAGTCGAAAAGGAATAAAAGCATTGCAGACATCCGTTGAAGAAGAAAAGCATGCTGAAGAATCCATGAAATATGGCATCTTTTCGAAGATTAATAACGCAAGGAAAAATAAGGTTGTTCGCAGGGGACTTTATGCTGGAATTACTGTACAAGTTGCTCAGCAGTTCGTTGGTATCAATACTGTATTGTACTACAGCCCGACTATCGTACAACTAGCGGGATATGCTTCTAACAAAACAGCTTTAGCTTTGTCATTGATCACTGCAGGCCTCAACGCTTTGGGCACGATTATTAGCATGTTATTCGTTGACAGGTGTGGGAGGAGGAGATTCATGATTGTTTCAATGTTTGGAATCATTATATGTCTCGTTGTTCTGTCGCTTATGTTTTTTCAAGCTTCAACGCATGCTCCCGCGGTGAGCGTGTTAGAGTCGAATCATTTTGGGGCCAACTCTACATGTTTGGATTTTAGTTCAGCCCCCAATCCGTCATCGTGGAATTGCATGACTTGCTTGAAAGCCTCGTCAAGTTGTGCGTTTTGTGCGGATGGAGCAAACAAGGTAAGTTAATTGTTTAAAAAGTTAGTATCTTATTTCATATATAACTCACTGTTAATTTATCTAACTTTTTGCTATGATGAATTAAACAGTATAATCCAGGTGCTTGTTTGGTTCTTGATGATGTGACACGAGGAAGTTGTCGCGCAGAACATCGAAGTTGGTACACCAAGGGATGTCCGAGCAAGTTTGGCTTTTTCGCGATTTTACTTATGGCGCTATATATTATCTCCTATGCACCAGGGATGGGAACTGTGCCTTGGATTGTGAACTCCGAGATATACCCGTTACGATATCGTGGGTTTGGTGGTGGGACCGCAGCTGTTGCTAACTGGACGTCGAATCTAATCGTTAGTCAAACTTTCCTAACACTTACGGAGACATTGGGGACTGCTGGAACGTTTCTTTTGTTTGCGGGTTTTCGGTCTTGGGACTCATAGCTATATTATTCTCGTACCAGAGACGAAAGGATTGCAGTTTGAAGAGGTTGAGAAGATGTTGGAGAAGGGAGATCGACTCAAGTTATGTGGCAACTATCATCGGAATACTACCGAATCATCTTCTTAGTTATATATATGCTTTTTCATCAAAACTATTTACGTACCATTTAAGTTTTTGGCTTATTTTTAATCTAGGACGTATTTCGTTTGGTTTATTTATGGGATGTTATTTTTATTATAATCATTATCTTTATCTTATTAAAGTTATTATAATAAATAGTGAAACTTGAAGTATAGTTGAATTTAAAAGCTTGAAACGTATCATGATAGAGTTTCGACACGTTTTATTAAGGCTAGAGTTCTAAATATAAGATTTTAATCCATCTGATAAAAAAATAAGGTAAACTAGAAATTGTGTCCCGATGCTAAGGAATACCGACAACCAGTTAATTTCCTTTTAGTATAGTCTTTAGGCATTCATAAGCAATGGGATGTAATTAAAAAGATGAATTTGAATTATTATTTTAGATTTTTATTGTTTTTGCAACTATAGCGAGGACTATATGGACTATTGTTAAATAAATTATATCTGAAAATTATAATAAGAAAATGAAAGAAAACTATCGACGGATATCTAATTATATTTGAAAACAATAATAAGAAAATGAAAAGAAAAGTATCAATAGATATTAAATCTATTGATATCTATTAGAAAAGATTAAAAATAAATAAATTAAAAAAGTATCAATAGATATCTAATTTATTTAATACTATAGAATTATCAATAGATAATTACTGATAAGAAACAACTATTGTTCACAGATGAACAATCCATATGTTGATTAACAAAGATAATCGAGCAATTGACCTTAAAACTTGTGCACAGTGCTGGTTTTGGGTCGACTTTTAACCAAACTTGGTCTTTCAAGTTAACCTAGTCTAGTACAAATATACAATATTACTTTTAACTTTTAACCGGTATTTGAAAAACAAAATATGTCTCATAAATCATACAACTATTCAAGGGGACATCTATATAATAAATGACGGCATAGTCCCAATTAAAGATTATGGTTACACATCATCATGTAGAATACAAATGTAATAATTTTTAAAAATATGATTGGGAGAGTGTGTTCTTTGGTAAACAAGTAAATCACTCAACTTTCACAAGCAAATAAATGAAAACTGAAAATTCATAATAAGGTACTCTCAATGAGTATCAATTCATTAACATCCGCCGCCGCCGCCGCAGCCGCCGCCACCACCACAACCACCACCACCACCTTCACATACACCAGGTGCACCATCATGGCCTCCATGAACATCTCGTGTACGTGTCTGACCTGATGTAGTCTCTTCACGAGGCACGAATAACTTTTCTTTGCCAAAACAGTCCCAGTGTGCAATCACAATACATATTGGTAGAATGATTAAAATATTATTCATGTGATACAACCAATCAACCTTTCTATTCACTCATTTTTTATTTGTTTTATATTTCTTTCATAAAAAAATAGAACTAGTCCTTCGGATCTTACAATAATTCAGAACCATGAAGCTATATAAAAAAGTTGATTATATTTTTGGTGTTTAAGAAATTAGAAGATTTAGTCACTACTAGATATCATAAGCCTGTTTCAAAGCATTAGCTTTGGGTAGCTTCTGCATATTGATTTGTAAACAAAGGTTAGGTATCATCTGTGCCAATCACACAAAAATTAACACCTTAATAGTCAAAACATAAAACTAAACATTACACTGTAGCCAAAGATGTATTTTAATACGAGTGATATGGAATTTCTAGTATTGTGAACGGTTCTATTTTTTATAGCAATCTTTCTGGTGTTTCAAATGGCAAAATAGATTTTAATAATTTAAACTATTACTAATGGCCGATAATAATCTATAATACTGATCTGGCCGATAATAATCTAAAGTTTTATTTTTAGTACAACAATAGTCTCAGTGGTACAATTATCATACATTCACTTTCGATTTATACTTATTTTAGGCTTAATTTAACTTGTATGTTTTTTTCATTTCATTCATAATTATTATTTGTGAACGAATCGAATGCAAATCAAACGTAAATTTTTAACAATTATATTACTAGAACTGTTGTTAATTATTATCAGTCAATTAATAATAATTTAAATTATTAAAATCCAATTTACCCCACTGACCACCAACCATTTGTGAGTATATCATAACACAATTATACTATTAGAGTAAATGCTACTTCGTAGTAGCTTTCTTGTTAGTTAAATATAATAGTATTCAAATTCAAATTTTTAGAAGCATATATAAAAATTATTATTATTTTTAGTGCCCAAAACAGAAACATCACATACTTTTGGGGCACAAGTTGAAATTTTGGCAAAATATAGCGGAAAAGAACAGATGCAATCGAAAACAAGAGTTCAAACTTTAAGCAAAAAAACGTACATATTTGTGGAATATCATAATCATCAGCAGATTTGTGGTAATTGCTATACTCTCTGTCGACGTTATATGTTGCTGATTGTGTTCTTATCGATTCGTTTTGATATAAAAATGCGCTTTGTTAAGTTTTGATTTTGATATGCGATTATTTTCCTATGTATTCGGTTTGATGAATTTGACCTAGAAAATTGACAATCTGTGTGTGTTGTAGTGAATATGAAGTTATAATCTAAAAAGTTAGCATATTTTTTGTTGTTTTCTTTTCCGTTTTACATTCGCGTATGGTGAAATTAGGTTTAGGGCATACTGTACTGTAGTCACGATGTTTGATAGAATTTGACGATTGGAATCTCTGTTATATCAGCATGATATACATATAGTTTCAAATGGAACTCAATTCGCCTTTCAGTTGTTTCCAGTTTCCTATCGATATAGTTCGAAACTTTTTCGGTATTGGAGCAACATGTAAGGTTTTGTGTTGGGACCTTGAGGTCATGGGAAATAGCCTTCTGCACAAAATGCAGGATAAGGCTGAGTTCGTTAGATCGCGAACGCCTATCATGGTTTGAAACTTTTCACATTGAATTTCAGTTTTATTTTTTTCCAGTTTCAGACCAATGTGTTTCATGCTTTACACATACTTAAACTTTAGGCATTTGAATAAGAATGCAGGATAAGGCTGAGTTCGTTAGATCGCGAACGCCTATCATGGTTTGAAACTTTTCACATTGAATTTCAGTTTTTTTTTTCCAGTTTCACACCAATGTGTTTCATGCTTTACACATACTTAAACTTTAGGTAATTGAATAAGAAGACCTTGGATTTCAAATCACTTGATTGATGACTGAAAAAATTTAGTTTTGGGGTAATAGAAAAAACTTGAAACTTAATTAGGACTATGGAAGTATGGATACGTCTTGATTCTTGGTGTGTACATGGTTCTAGTTGCTTGGGTGCAGATTTCTATATACATGTGCTCTGTGTGTTCTTCTGAACTCTCGAATGCATGTTTTCAGCTTTAATAAACTAGTGTTATACATTTCTTTGTCAGTCAAAAGTTTCTAGAGATGCATTAGCTATGGATTGGACAGAGAATCAACAATGTGTACTATGTGACAAGGGGGGAAATCTCTTGGTTTGTAATGATGATGGCTGCCCCATTTCGGTGCATAAGAGTTGCATGGGCTGCGAGGCTCATTTTGATGATGCTGGAAATTTTCGCTGTCCTTATTGTGTTTACAAACAATATGCAGCGGAAGCTAGTCGATTAAGGTCAAAGGTTATGTTGACCAAGAAAGCTTTGTCAACTTTTTTAGAAAAAGAAACGAGTGATGACAACCATCAAGAGCCAGTAGTTGAGAAGGCTAATAAAGAGGATGAAGTTCCATCAAAAGATAATTATTTGATGAAAACCGTCCTGTCAGTTTAGAGGCGGAAATGAGAGATGACAACCATCAGGAACCAGTAGTTGAGATGGCTAATAAAATTAATGAAACTTCAGCAAAAGATAAAGTAGCAGATGAAAATCACTCTGTCGGTTTAGATAAAGTAGCAGATGAAAATCACTCTGTCGGTTTAGAGAATTGTGATGAAATTCATGACAGTATGGTACCCGAAACACATAATGAGGTTTTTAACCAGAATGCAGGAGTTCAAGCGGATAGTAATTTAAATACTTGTAGGATGATGATTGTTTATGAACCGATCTCAGATCATGCTGATGCATGTACCCAGCTTCAATCAGATGGTAGAAAAAGGATGAAACTTGACCAACAAACAGGAAATGGCGAATGCAAATTTGAAGTTGTCGCCCAAGCAAAAGAGTCAAAAACTGCAGATATCTTGTTAAACACAGATAAGAAAATTACATTCAAATACAAAAATAAATCAGTGACATTCAACATGAATGGAAGAAAAGAAGAGCCCGTTAAGGAACATGGAGTCAAAGAGGAGCCTAAACAGCTATCAATGATCGAAAGGTTGGAACTTGGAAGTGATTGTGTTTTTGTTTTATGAGGTTCATAGTAAAGTAAGAGTGTTTATTACATATTGAAATATGATTACACCATGTTTATGCTAATTCTTATGAAATTTGGACGTGATTCATCTTCAGGAATAGAAGATGTAGGGTACGCTGGAGTGAACAAGAAGAAGAAATGCTTAAGGTCTGCTGTTTCTAAACCATTTTAGTTCAAGTTAATTAGTTATGTCTTAACCTTAAATCTACTAACCATATTGCAGGAAGGAGTTCAAAAATACTCGTTAGAAACGAAAAAAAACCTCCCTTGGAAGAAAATTTTAGAATTTGGTCGTCATGTCTTCAATTCATCTCGTACGTCTAGTGAGTTGAAGGATAAATGGAGAAATATTGCAAAATACAATTTCACATAAGGTATAACCTTTTGGTTTAGTAAGTTTAATATGAACACAATTAGTTAGAACTGAGTTTTGAACATTTTCATCCCACATAGGGTGAATTGTTAAATGATAAATACGATTTCACTTCTCTTAATTGATGTTTGTTTCTTTTTAATAGCAAATCCTATCGTCAGGAAAATAATCACCAAACCTGTATAATGTAAGATTTGAACTCATGATCACTTGGTTAGGAAGTACACCATTACCACCAAATTATCCCCTTAGGTGCAATGGTCACACAACTAGACCAGACCAGACTTGCCGGTTGGAACTGAAACCGCATACACAGCTGGTTTGGTTAAATACTACATAACCAAATTTGTTTGCTGTTTTACTATGGGTATGATTAAAACAGTCAAACCTGAAGTTGCGATACTGCAAGTCTATCACTAATGAACACAATCATACACAAAAACATCGTAGAATTCATTAAGGCTAAAGTCTTTGTTTCAAACACACAACCACAGTACATAATTATGGTCATTCATGAGCTCTATCAAACTAGTTGCATTAGTTTGAGCTAAGTTTGAATTTTAAAGAAGTCAACTCGGCACAACTTGAATTTATATAATTGAGATGAAAAGTTTGCTTGAACTCCGTTCTATTTGAGTTGAGTAGTTTGGTTGGTTTATCAGAGAACAATTTAAAAATATCTATCAAATATTCTACTAAATATTTCTAATTTAAAGTTCCAATAAAAATTTATTATGTTTTATTCTAAGATTATTTATCGTCCAAAAAGTGAATTTGTTATTTGAAATAAATTTTCTAAATAAATAATTCTTTTGGCCATCGAGCCAACGAAGAGTCCACCTTGGCTTGAACCTAGGTTGGCTTGAACCTAGTTTCAATCTGCAAGCTATTTGTATAGCACCATTCAAGATTACATGGTGCAAAATAGTTAATGAATTATTAAAAAGAAACGTTATAATTACTGCCGCCTATTTTTTATGGATAGAAAATTAGGTCTTTACTTAACATATCGTTTATTGTGTTTTCCTTATCGAATTTTACTTATGATGATCGCATTATGACTCCTGAAGACATCTATCATCATGACAATAATTCCACCACGACACAATAACTACAGAATCAGTGTTCTGATGGGATGCATCTCTGATCTCCCACCACAAGACGCTTAACTACGGGATTATATTCAATCCACGCATGGAATGCAACTCGCCTAAGTAGTTAAATAAACCATCAAAACCCTAGAGCAAAACTAGTTTCTACAGGTCAATAATTCAACCGATTGAGTTTGAAAAAACATCATACTTCGGGTTCCGAGCTCCTAAGAAGTATGATTTGGTCACCACTAAAGTTATCTGGTACACCACAAAGTATGTTTTATTGATGTTGTACCAAGTACTTTTTGATGGGGTAACAGAAGGCTTAGAACATGAAAAGTACATGTAATTCATAGATATTATCGTATTCAAAACCATATATAACCTCATCCACATTAAGTTTAACTTTTATTAAATAAACTAATAATTTTCACATTTCACCGCGCAGCATGCTTCCTCTTTGGCTTACCATGAGTAGTTCTGTAACAACATACTGTAATGCACCTTACAGTTGAAGCCTCACCGATGGCTATCAGGATTTCTGTATCTTTTAAATTATGCTACCAGAAGGAATCAACGCGTCTTTGATAACTGTCACGATCCCGCTCTTTATGAAGTATCCTTCTGTTTCTCTTGCTGCTTCTTGGATGTTGTCGCTGTTTATGATCTGCCATCACAAAATAAGATGCAAAATACGATATGGTAGTAGTTTAGAGAATTAGAGGTGGTAAGATGGAAGTGTAGGGTAGGTTGGGTGACGGGTTTTTAGTAACCAACCTCATTTGTAATCAAAATTAAATCAGTAATAAACTATATGTAAATGTAAATTCTATCCAAAGTAAAACTTGGATGCTAAAATCAGATAATAAAAAAAACTAAATTTCATTTCTGTTTCATGTGGACTGATCCCATTGACATGTTATGAGTAAACCATGACACTAATCGATCTATTGGACTAAAAATATGTTGTTACGTGTTACCTTCACATTGTCTCCTATACGTGCATTCTTGTCAATGATCGCTCTTTTGATATGGGTATTCTTTCCAATACCAATTGGAACGCCACCTTTTGCAGCAAGAAGCCTTCTGTCAGCATCAGTCTGGACCGCAAAACAACAGATAAGAATTTTAATAATAACTGTGAATTTTAAACGTGCTTTAAGGAATCAGGCATGGTAGAAAATAATGTTAAAAATCCTCATGCGTATTACCTCATAATAATCTGCACCCATAAGCAATGTATCTTCAATTACCGCACCTTCAGCTATGCAAGATCGAAGCCCGACAACAGAATGATGAATTTTGCAGTTCTGCATAAGCAAGATCGAGAGAAAGGGAATATTATATAACTATTGTTATAATACAGCATTTTAACCATATTTAATACAATTTTATTTTTAACTCAAGAAATATGGACAAAAATCTTGGTGGGTCGGCCTGGCCCATTTTGCCCAAAATTCATTTTAACCCGTTACCCCACCCGCCCACCTGCATACCAACTTTCCATCTCTAAATACCAGATACCTTAATAGGTCAATTGATTATTGACTAACCAGAACTCCAGAACCATGAGTTTCTAACCTTGATCACACACCCTTCACCAATAACACTATCAGTGACGTCAGCATCAAGCATCTTGGAAGGAGGCAAGTATCGAGGTTGTGTGTAAATGGGGGCCGAACGATCATAGAAGCTGCATCAAACAACCAAGAGCAAAAGAGGTTATAGCGCTACAGAAACTTAATAGCCATTTTGTAAATAGGTTGATAGAATGTTAAAACATCATACTGTTGAAAAATTATTACCTGAAATCAGGCACTGGCTTTTTTGTAATCCCCAAATTGGCATTATAGAAAGCCTCAATTGTCCCAATATCTTCCCAGTATCCATCATATAGATAAGCTTGTACCTAGGTATATATAAGTTTTTTAATTCACAGGCTTTTGCATCTGCTAACAATAAAATATCAGTAAGATCTAACAATACAATATGCCCATTACATTCTTTTTAATTAAATACATTCATAGTAACCTATATATTCTCTGACACATAAGTTAAATGGAATAGATAATGTTGTTTAATATAGATTTTGGATAGTTGTATATTTTTTAATAAAGGAGTTATTATAAGAAAAAAAAAATTCAAACAAAAACTGAAAAAAATGAAACAATACCCTTAGCCCAATAGAAGTTGCACCAGGGATCACTTCACTTCCAAAATCATTTGCTCCTGGGAATTTGTCTTTTAGCAAATTCAGCATCACATCTTTACTAACAACATAAATACCCATACTAGCAATATAAGGCATTTCTTTAGCTCTCTCTTCATCAAGTCCCAAAATTGTAGTATCAACTTTCATAGCCTTCAGTTGTTCTCCTTTCGGTTTCTCAGCAAATTCAATTATACGCCCTTCTTCATCGATCTTCATCAAACCAAATGCAGTAGCGCGTTTTTCATCCATTGGCAAAGCTGCTACAGTGATGTCAGCATCGGTTTCTCTGTGTGCTTGAATAAATCTCTCATAATCCATACGGTATAAATGATCTCCAGCGAGAATGAGAAACTCTAGAACATTATGCTCTTCAAACAGCCACAAGTACTGCCTTACAGCATCAGCAGTGCCCTGCAACCAATTAGATATATCATGAATAACCGTTTTTAATGGGTAAAATTGAAAAATGCACACTCATATGCACCGATTGGATTCATAATCACCTGAAACCAGTTTGGATTTTCTGGACTCTGTTGAGCAGCAAGGACTTCAACAAACCCTTCATTCTTGTAACCACCCATGTTACTCGCATACGCACGTGACAGGTGCCGATTTAGTGATGCAGAGTTGAACTGTGTAAGAACATAAATCTTTGATATATTGCTGTTCAAGCAGTTGCTGACAGGAATGTCAATAAGCCTGTAATTCGCTCCTAAAGGAACAGCAGGCTTCGCCCTCTTCTTCGTTAAAGGATAAAGGCGTGTACCAGCTCCACCTCCAAGTATTATCCCCAACACACTCTGAACAAACCATACAAGCAATTCAACAATACTTTCACATCTTGCACAAAAATAGAACCTAACCTCATTGTGATTTATGATACTATCATTTCTAAATCAACAAAATATAACAAAAATTTTACATAGATTCATGAGTTCGATGTCTGATTGCATCTGTTAAAGTATTAACTAGATATATATATATGTAGGACACAAAACAAGCGACAAATTACCCCCAAATCATTACATTGCATCCGTAAAACCTTCTAGAACCTTCGTAGTACCCTATCGGAAGAAAAGAAATTAACACATCTCTACTCCGGTAACAACGTATTTGTACTCCACTAGATCTAAATCAAATTCAAGCTCAAATCTACCAAAATTGGGCGAAAATCACCAGAACGGAGTACAATACGAAAGTTTATAACGATCATACTGAAAATGAAATAGAGATTGAGGATCATAATCATACTTGACTAGCGTCGGGATCAAGGCATGTCTGCGAATTCTTAGAATCAGAAACTAATTTCGGCGAAACGATCACCGGAGCTCTACCTCCGGTACGGCGTCGTCGGACGCATGATGCGGAAGGTATGATCTTATCACCGGAGAGGCGGGACGAAGAGAACGATAAGCTCCGGGACGACGACGACGACCGGAGGTTCCTTCCGCCGGAAACAATGCCGGAGGAAGAGGAGATGTGCGGTGGCTTCAGAGCTCCGACGACTTCCATTGATGAATGATGATTACCAGCGGCGGTGAAAGCGAGTGAACTCGTGAGTCGTGAAGTGTGTGGGGTGGAGTGAATATGATAAATCTGTAAAGTAGTAAACTACTACTCCGTCGTATCTATCTAGACTGACTTCAGAACTTACTATTTTGCCCCTGTTGTTGTTGGATATTACTTCATTTGTTAAAATGATTATATAATTATGTAAAGTCATAGTTGTTAGATACTTAGATACGAATCATTTATTTAAGATTTATGTTTTGATAGGATGTTTAGATTTGATGATAATTATGAAATATAAATCTATTTATTCTAATAAAATAGTAATTATGGGTTATATGCGTAAACATCACATTTATTCTTATCAAAATGTTCTCGCTTCTTTTTTTTCTATAAAATAACTATATTAATTACTAATAATATTATTTAATTTTTTTTAGATCAATAATATTTTTTAATAAATTAAAAAATAGATCTTTTTATTAATGTTATTTCTAAAAAAATAAACTTTTACCAAAAGACATTTTTCTAAAATATCAAATTGTTTTTTAAATATGAAATACTTTAAAATTAGTTTTTTTAAAAAGCAATTTTTTTTCCTTCAAAAAAAAGTAAAATTTTTATAAACAAAAATATAATTAAAATTATAAGTTATAGTAAGAAAATTTTTAAAAATAATATTTTTTTAAAAATGGTTTGTTTTGAAACAAAGTGTTGAATTTATTTTTTAAAAAATACAAAAAAAAGTTTAAAAATTAATATTATTATTTTAATACTTATAGTTTTAATCATTCGTAATTATAATCATATATTATCTTAAAATATTATTTTTAATTAATAAATTTTATTATGTTTAATATTTTATTTATTCAATCCGTGTAATACACGGGTTTACTAAAACTAGTTAGGCTTATATTATGTGAAGTGTAATGACCGAGGAGAAACTGATAATGACGTATAAACCAGTAAATCTGGTTGAAATTGATATAATTATACGTAATGCGGTCGTTTTTAATTCTGATATTTTAGTTAAATTGGTTTGCTAGATTAGGCTGGTTTGTTAAATTTGAATCAACCAAGATATTTAAACATATTCTTTCTTAAATTTATCAACAGCACCATGAAGTAAACATTAAATTCTCTCTCATGACTTTTTTTAATGCATAAGCACTATGACTTAGAGTTTGCACTATAGTTCTTAAAGAGAAATAAAGGATTTAATAGTTGGTGCAAAATTTGATAAATGATATGTTTAATGATTAAAGCTATGGGGTTACTTTCTTTATCTCAACCGAATCTACCCAGTCTAATTTTAATCTTGAAACCAAATTTAAAATGGGACCTAGGTGGACTGACCACTAGTGGTTGATTTCATTTTGTATTTTACCTTAACTTTTATTTTCACACTATTATTCATAACTATATACCAATAAATTAGTGGCTTGAATTAGGACTTGATCAAAATCAGTCCGATAATGCATTAAAAGGTAAGTGTTTGATCGTAGTCTTAACAGAAATGATCTTAGATTCTCAAGGTCTAGGTCTAATTCTAAACCCTAACAAACAATCCAATCCATAAACTGATCAAAATATATTAAACTTATCACTATCATGTACAAGACCATGAAAGAAAACCTTAGATTATCTCTAAGTTTTCTGCGACACCCTATCACTAGATATAATAATGGGTCGGGTATGAGACAAGTTTTGATAATCTCAATTTATACTCGACTATAAAACTTTATCTCATACTTAGCCTTATACTTATCGCCTACCCGTTACGCATTACGTATCACCTATCGAATTCATGGGTCAGGGCTTCAAGGTTAGTGGTCATCACTGAGGGTGGTTACTAGTTAGCGACGATAGAGAAACATAGGTGATAGTTGGTAGTTCGAGGGTGTAGGTTATGTGAGTTGAGGCTGTGGCAAAACTTTGAGGCAATAGGAACCGTCTTGGGTAAAGGTACAAACAAGAATACCATAGGATAGGATGTGGGCGTTCAAGCTTTTATAAATAAAAGTAGTATAATGGTCGGTTCACATAGATTCAAAATAAGAACCAAATAATGATTAAATTCGTATATTAAGGTTGTTAAAGTTTATAACACTTGATTTTGATTACTTGTACATTAATATTTAATCCGTAGTTTTAGATAAAAATCATATTGGCAACTCAATTTTGAAAAAAAATCATGTTGAAACGTTGATATAATTTGGCACATCATAACGACAAATTTAGGTTTTATAAACCATCATATTTTCATGATTGTAAGAGGAAAACAATATAAGATTTAGAATTTTGAAGCAGTTTTGAGTGCTTGTGCATTTTTAGTTTAATGACTTGTACAATCTTACACATTATTACTTTTAAAACTATTACTAAAAGTGTTTTTCTTTTTGTAAATAGATATTATAATTACTTTAAAAACTATTATTAGTATTGTTATTATTATTAAATTCAATAATTCATATGGATTAAAAGAATTAAATTAAAATTCATCATAATATCACCATACTAACCTATAGGTTTATTAAGATCAAGATGAAATTATTATTTTAACATCCTCAGATGTTTTATATGTAGTATAGATAATATAGATATTCATTTGCTTTTTATATGTTATATATAATGAATTAACTCGTGTGATGTGCGGATGCTACCGAGTCTCTTTTTTGACTCGCCTTAAGCACTAATTATGTTCTTATTATTATTATTATTATTATTATTATTATTATTATTATTATTATTATTATTATTATTATTATTATTATTAATTTATAATTATGTAAATATTTGATAAATAGTATTTAGTTAATAATATAATACTTAATTTCAATTATTATAAATTAAATAATTAGAACAAGTTACGAGGTCATGGGTTCAAATCTCACTCTGAGCAAAAATGCTTAGGGTTGAGCCAGTGGGTTTTCTCAAGAATGGGTTTCCTCCTGAGGGGGTTAGGGGTGCGGTCTTGGCTGGGAAACGAATAGGTGGGCCCAATTAAGATAACACCTATTCTCCGAAGCAGGTCGCACATTTGCCGTTCAAAAAAAAAGTTAATGTATTAATTAGAAAAAGTTTATTAAATGAGGGGCAAAATAGGAATAATCGTATAGAATACTTGTACCTAGTTGAATTCATAAAGGGTGTTTAACATAAAACCATTTGTGTAATTATGTAATTAACTATTAAATGTCATTATCCCGTGAGTCTCGTGTAACGTACTTAATTTTATAGAAGGATATCATATTAATTACTATTTTTATTAGACATGTGATTTACTTACTTTGAGTGAGGGAAAGGACACGAAAAGGGTATATTTGAGATCTTATAAAAATTAAGGGGAACCGCCCTGTTCCATCATAACGGGACAATGCTCTGAATTAAGGGATAAGAATCCTCTACTTTCTTCCGTGTCATCTAATGATTTTTCAATTATACACCTTTGTTCAATTTTTTTCTCTATATATATTTACTTCATAGTATTATAGATATTATATAATTATATGCATGTGCATTTATTTTGATATAACAATGAAAAGTAGTTTCTTGTATACAAGATATAAATAGAACTAGTCGATCTTGTTGATGGAGCGAGCAATTTGCAACACTTGGTTTGAGATAAGATAATATGAAATGTAGATAAAAAGAATTTCACAACAACATTATTCGGAATTTTGTAAAATGAGAAGGGCCACCAACGTCACTTTATATTTAAAACGAAACTGTGAAATAGCTTTGATTACTTGTATAATTGTATGTTTATGTTTTGTTTAAAATTTACTTCAAAACGTATAAATACATCGGCTGGCATAGCCTCGTGTAACCAAATGATAAAACCGTATAAGTTAAAAAGAAATCTATCCCTGGTTTACGTTATGAAAGTATAACTACCGAAAATTAGTAGTACACTTTTCTCAAACTGGGCATAACTTTTTTAAATTTTTTTTTTTTTTTTTGTAGTTCGTGAATATATCTTAATATATAATAAAAGAAAATAGGTTTTGCCACATGGCAAGATTTTAGCTAATGCATTGCCACATGGCATCTTTACAACATACAAATGTCATGTGTCATTTTATTAGCCATATGATTTTAAAAGGAAATGCTTAAATAATATTTAATGTCTAATTAAGCAACATTCCAAAATTAGATTTTAAAATTTAATAATTATGACAAGAAATTTAAAAACTTTAAAATTTTAAATTTCAAATTCAATCTGCAATTAAATCTAAAATTTTATTTAAAAATAACTAACTAAATTTGTTAAAATTTAAAATTTAACACTAATAATTTGAGTATTCAAATGGAGCATATGTATTTCACAAATTTTAAATTATATTGGTAACAATACATCTGAGTATTTTGGATTATTAATTTCAAATTTTGAAATTTTTTATATTTTAACAATATCGTATAATAATTGTCTATATTATATAACATAATACCATTATTAAATTATATATATACAACAATTTCTTCTGTTTATTATTCTTTCATTATCAAAAATATTTCAAAAATATACGAATTAACTTCCCCTATGATCAAAGAGTCCATGTATTGTGTATGAAAATTTTCTCTTATTTCTCCATTATTCACACAATCATTATCTTCAACTTATTTCGTATTGCATTTAATTACAAGATTACATACACTTGGAATTAAAAAATATTTTTTTAATGATAAACCTTAATATTAATATTTTTTTCTCTTATTACCATAACTTTCACTTCATTTATTTTTATTTATGTATACTGGTTTTTAAAAGTACTATTTTACCTACAAAGATCATCAATGTAAATTACTTTTTATTTAAATAAAAATTATTTTTAAAAATATCATTTTTAGATTGTCCAGGTTTTTAAAGGTTTCTTTAAAGATTTTGAATTTTAAAATGCCCCTCTTAAAACTTACTAATTTTTTAAAGATACTTTTTAAAAGAATTATTGTCTTTCTTAAAACCATTAGGTTTTTTAAATTTAATTTTTGTAATTATTCATTTTCTGAATATATTTTTAAAAAATATTAAAAATACCATTTGAAAATTAATTGTTTCTAAAAACTATGTTTAAAAAAGTGGTTGTTTTTTAAGGATGCTTTAAAATATAAATGGTTTAAGAAAAACTTTAGAAAACCAAATAGTTATAAAAATATTTAAAAATATCAAACGGTATTAAGAACAACCTTTAAAATGGACGTCTTAAACACGTTAAAAAGCAAACATTTAATAAAATATTTTAAAAAAATTATTCTTGTATTTAAAAGGTATTTTATTATATAATAAATATATTAATAATGAAATAATAAAAATATTAAACATTAATAAACTTTTAAAAACAAGAATATAAAGCTTTCCTAAGTAAAAATAATACTATAATTTTAAAGGTAAATTAAATTGATGGGCCGACACGGGTAAAATATCAATTTCATAAATTGTAACATTATTAATTGTTAACTAATAAAACTTGGGACCACAGATGAAAAAAAAATATTAGGAATCATATTCAGAACTTTTAAACTTTAAATAACATATCTAAAATTTTTACATAACATAAGGATCATGCATGTAAATTACAATAATTTATCTTAAATTTAACTTTTTCAACCCGTGTAACACACGGGTGTTTAGGCTAGTATATATATATATAAAGAAACTGTTGCTTACCTTTACCGAATAGAAGAAAAGGGAGCAGACCAAAAGAGATTTAGAAGAGAATTTTTGGAAATTCA
This sequence comes from Flaveria robusta, assembly GCA_025506415.1. Lineage (NCBI taxonomy): Eukaryota > Viridiplantae > Streptophyta > Magnoliopsida > Asterales > Asteraceae > Flaveria > Flaveria robusta. The sequence goes on from JACCIZ010000242.1 coordinate 24,785, forward strand.
AATATTGCGTAACAATCAAAGACTCACGAGCTATTCATATAGCCTTACAATTAACAGTTTTGACCCACTACACTCCTATGATCATCAACCCACCACTACATGATTCATTAAATAAAAAACCCGAAATAAATTACTGGAAAATCAAAACATCTTGGGATGGGCAGCTCACGGCATACATTGATCAGAATCCCAAACCAGTGGCCAGCTACGACATACATTGATCAGATGGCCAAACCAGGGTACTAGCGTTGACCCCTAGTTGCATCTGAAAGACGATTCCACACTACACACAAGTGCAGTTGCGCGCATTCAAAAGTCCAAATGTAAAACATAACCACATTTTAACATACATACTCAAGCAATGCAAGAATTACAACAAGAAAAAGACCAAATAAATATTTACTGGTGCCTATATAATTTTTGTGCACAATAATATAACACATCAATCAAGGAGTTATTTTTGTCGCCACAATTGAAAAATGTTTTAACTGCAACAACCACCTGCTTGAGAAGTCGATCCATCTCTTCCACCTGAAGGCCCCGGAATGCCACCATATCCAACTTTAATTCCATAAGACTGCTATCCACACCCACAACCGAATTTATTAGTACATGATCAAGGCTTCAATAAGATCACAAAAAGATATAGTAACACTTGCCTCATTTGATACATCAAAAACCCCATCCTGTATCTTCTTATATATTGTTCCAGCTGTTTTTATAAATGCCTGAAAAGATTAACAAACAGTAGAAGACAAAACACAATTAGCCAAATAGAGCATTATCTTTATTTGCATATACATATACTGCATACACATACATCATACTACATAGTATGTATACATAAGGAAGGTTCAATGCATAACTAACTTTAAGCATGTATGTATCACAGTTAAAACAATAGACACAAGTGTTTATATGGTTCTCGCAGTTCTCTACTCAAAATTGATTTTATATAAAAACATAACACATTCTTATTAGTTAATTGAGCTCTGATTAATGTCCATTCTGATTTAATGATAGTAAGGTTCTGAATTTCATTTATATTGGTCACCTTCACACCTGATAACTTTCATAAGCACCTCCTTAGATAAGTGTAAATTATCAAAAAAAAATCAAAAATCACTTAAATCTAAACACATTATATTACATATTTTCAAGTTAAAAGGAGGCAGATGAAGACACCGGTTAGAGTAGTTGAGACCCTCACGATAGACGGGAGGAGAAGTAGAGGTAGGCCCAAACTGACCTTGGAGGAGAGGATTAGACAGGATTTGTTAGAGCCGCCTCTCTCGGCGGCATGGTCCAAGATAGAAGTAGTTGGAGACGTAGGATTAAGGTTAAGGATGTTTAGAGGAAGGTGGTCCAGATAGAGCTTACATATGACATAAGAATAAGGTTAAGGTCGTTTAAGGGCATAGTGTGGTTTTATTATGTTTTTAGTAGCCTTTGCATGCGAGCACTTTCCTTTATATCACGTCATTGCCTACCGCCACTATGTGCTGCTTCTTGACTATTGTATATTGTGTGTGGATGTTGTATGATTTTGTGGATACATAATGTGTATTGGGTATGGATGGCATATGATCCAGTGTATATTTCTTGTCTAAGTATGTTTCCTGTCGCCTATGGTATTAGTGATCTCCTACTATGTGCTGCTCGTTTGCCTATAGTCATTATGTGTGTCGTGTTTATGTTTTGATACATGAGATACTGTTGATGATCTGCTATGTGATGATTATGTTTTGTGTTAGTTATATTGCTGTGGAGTTGGGGGTCTCCTTGGGAGAAGCCTTTCTATCCGGTATGATAGAGGTAAGGTTGGCTTACATCCCACCCTCCCCAGACCTCGTCAATAGCTATGTATAGATGAGACTTATTGGGTTTGGTTATGGTTATGGTATTGTCAATTTCCTATGTTTTAATGTATTTAGATAAATAACAAATACAGAGTATTTCCTTTATGCAAATGCATTGATTCAATGCTTTCAGGATGAATCTAAGATTAGAATGCTTTTTACATCTTAAGGTATGTTTTCTCTTCATATTGAAATCTATTAAAAAATATGTAAAACTATTTTATAAAATCAAATTTTTATATGACTCCTTGGCATTATTAAATTTCAAATTCTTATGATCTTTATATGTATTGGTTTAACATAAACAAATCGGAATAAATATATAAAACCAAATATACATACGAATAAAACGCATATCTATTAAATTAACCGACTTTAAAAATTGTATTTATTTTTACTAAATAATTTCCAAGTGTTGTTTCATCATAATTTTAATTTTTTTTTTGTCTCTGCCCATTTTACACAGGGGTAAATAATCTAGTTCAGTAATATAACAAACATTAGTCTACCTCCTCAACATTCTGAGCAGTTTTTGCAGAAGCTTCCATGAATATTAAACCATGTTCCTTTGCAAACTGTTCTCCTTCTTCTGTGCTAACAGCTCTTCTGTGTGCAAGGTCACACTTGTTACCGATAAGCATGATAGTCATGTTTGCATTTGCATGTTGTCTAGCATCCTCTAACCAGCTAGCAAGGTGATTAAAAGTTTCCCTCCTGCATTTTAAAATAATTAGAAACATTGTCTACTTAAAAAAGAATACAGCTATACAACCAATCAATTCATACCGGGTGATATCATAAACCAGAAGTGCACCAGCAGCACCTCTGTAGTAGGATCTCGTTATAGATCTGAATGATTCTTGACCAGCCTGACCAAAGATCAGTAAACAATATTGTTTAGAAACAGTTTTTAAATTTCAAACCTAGGTAACAAGAAAGGTATAATATAACAGACCGTGTCCCATATTTGAAGTTTTATTGGTTTGTTGTCAATTGTGATCATTCTTGCCCCAAATTCAACACCAATGGTCAAATCATGAACTGGTTGAAAACGTTTGTCAGTAAACTGCAGAAGTAGGCATGATTTTCCAACCCCTGAATAAAAAGACCATCCACATTAGCTTAAGTTTCCATCATCAATTGCAGCATCATAACTGTCAAGAATACGTGCTTATTTCAATTACATTCGACTCTAGTCCCAACAAAAAACCACAAAAATAAATGTATTGCTAGTTAGATAAAACCCTTTCAAAAAAGATAATCATTCTGTATAAGTAATTAGCAAGATCAAGAAAGCCTACATTGTTTATTAGCTCGTCAGTTGAATTCACATTGAAGTGGCATACTTTTGTATATCGTTCAAGTTGTTGTTTCCATGGTTATATACAAACAGAAATTTGCATCAACTATAAGTTTTAACATAGTCAATTCAAGAAGTTAAAAAACTAACAGATTCTAGAAACTAACCAAACTAAAACAGGGGATCCTATGGCCATGGGGTATACCCTAGCCGCAAAGTTGTGGGGCTTAGGTGTCACAACAGCCCTGCCCATAGTGGCCAGTAAATAGTAACCCTGTGCGGTTTTCCATCGCTGCAGTGGTGAGAAGTGAGACAACAGTCTCATCCCACCAAAAGGTTCCATCTAACTCAATCTTTAAAAAGAAACTCTTTCCCTCAAACTACATTATTTTCTTCAATTTGGTAATATAGAGTATTGCATATCCATAGATAGATATTGAAACTTTAATACAACTTGAAAAAAGAAATAAAATCCTTAATCCATGATAAAACTAAGCATAACAACTAAACCACCCCAAATGCAAATACCAGTGGACCTTTGAAACCCTAGATTTGTAATCCAAACATATGTGATCACCAGTATCATCATACATCTTCGCTGAAGACTAAATTCAAGTCTTTAAACAATTATCAATCGATAATTCGATATGCAAACACTAATTATGTTCAAATTTAGGTCACCGAACTTTCAAGTTCTATGGGCAAAATTACCAATTCGATTATTAGTTCCTAGCATTTGCTCGTACAAACACGATTAAATCATGCAAGATGATCATGTAAACAGCACAATTAAGACACAAAAATACACTACGAACTCTACTACATGAAGCACCTCTTTCTCGTAGCCTCCGATTGAAGTTTACACACAAACAACTCCATCAACGCGAAATTCGACACAAATACAGCAACAAGAATCGATTTTCCAACATGAATTAGAAATAAATAGAAAGACATCGAACTAATTACCAGTATCTCCGATAATGATGTACTTGAAGAGGTAAGCATAAGACATGGTTACTCAGATCTTCCGAACTTCAATGAAGAAATCGAAACACTGGATCGAAACAGCTATAGTTTAAGATCGAATTGGATTAAGAGATCAACGATCAACAAAAACTATAACGAACTGTAGAAGACTTTGGGTGGAAGAAACAAAATTCAGAGGTTTTAAACGTAGTTCTTAAATGTTCTAGAGATAGAGAGAATAACATAGTTTATAAGTTTATAAAATCAATAATTGATATTAGTAAATTTAAATTATATAATCTTCTACTCTAATAATCTTTTTATTTTGATTTTTAGTGACAAACTAGTGTTTTAACCCGCGCTACGCGCGCGGGAGTTTGGTTGTTTTTCTCTGTCTTACGCGACCGTGACTTTCTTCGTTGTCGGGTTGGCTCATCGGAAACCACAAAAGCGTATACCGATATCAGTTCGATTAAATACTGAATACCGATACTAATGTTTGACATCAAAAACCCAAAAAATTAAACGTTTGTGGTCAAAAAGCAAACTTCACCTGCGTTACGCGTACGGAAGTTTGGTTGTTTTCCTTTGTCTTACGCTACCGTGACTTTCTTCGTTGTCGGGTCGGCTTATCGGAAATCACAAAAGCGTATACCGATACCGGTTCCGATAATATCGAATAACGATACTAATATTTGAACCCAAAAACCAAAAAAAAAATAAACTTTTGTGTCAAAAAGCAAAAATATAAAACTTTGTTGTTAATCATAATTAGAATTTGGGTTTTAAATACATTTTATAAAATTATGTGGCCATTATATAAAAACACAAACTTCTAAATATATTTTGCAAAATTGTGTGGCTAATATATTAAAAAGCAAACTTCACTGTAGCAGTGAAGTTGCTTTTTAATATATATTTTTACTCGCCGCGCGTTGCGGCGAAAACGTATACGACGTGATAAATTATAAACTATAATCGACCTGACTTGCTTTTGGACTAAATTAATGTCGAAATGTAGAGTAACTCGATTTTGTATCGTTGAATGAAAATGTATTATATTTAACCCGAATTTTCAGATTAGTTCAGCTAGTATTTTTGAAACGTAGAGTAACCGAAAACGTATTATATTTTACTTCACATGTATTCAAACCAAACTTATGTCAAAATGTAAATACTCAAAATTATGAAATTACTACTTAATTAAAAACATTTAAAACTTTATTAGTATGTGTTGATAACTGTAATAAAAGATGCATAATTTGATAGAATTTACAACATAATATTTAATTTAATGATATTAACATTAACTTTTATCAAGCCATATATAATATATAAAAATATTATTTAGAAAATAAAATAAATCATAATTGAAATAATATATATAATTATTTTCAGATTTCAAGACACTTAACTTAATAAGGCATGCACAGCTTACAATGATAGCTGTGTCCTTTCACTTTTCAACTATTTTGATTTTGATCTCAATCTGTTTTTAAATGAAGAAATAGATTTCTACTCACACTTCTACCCCAAACCACACCACCGCTACCATCTACGGCTAACTTCCACCGCCACGACACCGCTGCGACCATCATACCACCACCGATGCGGCCATCACACCACCACCGCTACCACCGGACCCCATACTATTCACAACTCTCTCTCTCTCTAAGCTCCTTTCTTTCCTCCACTACCATCGCCTCCCCCAACCTCGACCATCCGCACAGAACCTTGCAACTGCCGTGTCTCATCCCTACAAACCCACCTCCGACTGGCCAACCCTTGCCTACAATCTATGACCATCACTCTTTACCATCACCATTTTTACCACAATGGTTTCCGGCCACCACACTCGTCGTGCTCCATCACACCACAGCCAACACCACACCTCACCTCCCACCCTTTCTCTCTCTAAGCCGCAGGCTATCATCGCTAACCACAACCGATGAGCACAGTCCACCATCGCAACCATCTCCAACGAAGATGACGACCTAGATCAGATGTCATCATAGATGTCAACTTCTCGTTTTTCTAGTCCGACCACCGCTCTAGTCCGGCAACGAAACGCGAAAATCCGGCAAGGTACCGGTCCTAGCCTTCTGTGGTGGGTGACGAGATCCACCGCCGTGGACAACATCGTTAACCGACGGAGCAAATGAGCTGGTTGGGTTGTACATCAGGCAATAAGTGTTGTAAAATCAGCTACAGTAAATACCCCTCACAAACCGTCCTTGCTTTTTAATGTATACCAGCGATGAAAACGGGTCCCACCAACAAACCCTCGAGGCTATACGAACGGAGAAACAACATCAAGAACTTCAAGATCAACCCGTTGGTACCCTCGTTGGGGTCTCGTTTCGGGTTTTCAGAATCTCTCCGGAGACCCGATACGCCGGAGATTCTGTCGCCGGAAGTCCTTAACTTCTCGTATAAGTCCGGTTGCTTGTGCCTGGCCTCGTCAGTCGGTCTCCGGTGACCGTAAATTCCTTCGCCGGTGAGTACTCCGGCAACCCTTTGCCTCCGGCAAATCAAACCGAACCAATAATTGTCTCTGCAATCGTCTTAACACATACCTGAAACCTTATTCTCCTATGGCCGTCCATGGTGTTTCGGAGGTGGAAAGCCGCCTCTTGCGCCGATCAGTGGTTCTGCTCCGATGAGACCACGGTTTGACCAATATTGCAGGCACCATGGTTTAAAAGACCCCACAGTCTCTCTCTCTAAAACGTGAAGGGGTCTTTTTGTATACTGTTAAACTTCTGTGGTCAATCTATAAAATCCCAAAAGTTACTGTAGCACCGACGTTGGTTTTTAACATATAGTATAATGAACTAAAGTACATGTTTTTTTGTGGCTAAAGGATAGAGCGAAATTATGAGATGTTGCATGACAATCACGGTGAAATTTTTTATTTTGAATATTTTCATGGTAATCGATTATTGGTTTTAGCCCTGGCATCTTACTAGTAACCTTGTGTTTAATCAAAACGAGAAATTAGAACCCGCGCGTTGCGCCGGGAGTCGTATGATTACATTAACGTGGTTGAGCTCACATTTGCGAAATTCGTTACCCGAGTTGTGACAGTGACACGAACGTTATTAAAACGTAAAAGAAACATGCAAAGTTGCAACAGATTTATTTTGAGAATTGAAACATGGATTGAAATTGTGTCCTAACAATTATAAAAAGTAAATAAAATAAATATGTATATATATATACACATACATATTTTAAGAAAATGGTGTAAAAAAGGTTTAAAAAAAAATAAATTTCACGGCCATAGGAATCGAACCTGCGACACAAACCAAGAAACATACAGTTCTAACCATCTCCCACACCTGCATCCATTTATAGATTCGTGAAAAAAAATATATTTAATAAAGCCCATGTTCTTGAAAAAACTGGAAAAAAAAATACCTTTTTTGCACCAATCAAAACCTGACACGTGGCAGGCCGGTGGGCAACCTAAACCCACACGATGCGGATGTTATTAACATGATCGAAACATGCAAAAAGGATAATATTTTGACTTGCACGTTGCGTCTCGAATAGAAGTTAACATTAAAACACTAAATTGTTAAAGAAAGTAAAAAAGAAAAAAAAACTAATATTAATAAGAAATTTAGAAAATAATAATAATATAAGAAAAGAAAAAAAAATACAAAAAAAGAAAGTTGCGCAATAAAATGTTGCTCACGGGATTCGAACGTGAGCTTTGGGTTAAAAGAAAGTAACAACAAACCACTGGACTAAAAACCAAGTGCTTATCTAGTATTAGACTCGCGCGTTGCGGCGGCAGCGTTGTACCAAAAAAAAGTTTTGACGTCAAAACGTTAATAGAAATAAGTATGCCAATTCTTAATTTGTTACGACTACTTTATACATCACGTCATAAGCATGACTTGGTTCTCGCGTGTTGTCGTGTAAATATAACTCGGTATAGATTAAAGTAAAACAACGTGCATTGTCATGAATTTACGTTAATAAAATTAACAATGAAACGTCAGGAAAAATTGAAACCGTAAACAAATCCAACACCGAAACGATTTTTTAAAGTTGATAAAATTTATATTTAAAATAAAAAATGGTAAAAACAACATTGAAACAGCAAATTCGTTAAAAAAATCACTAACAAAGAATATATAATAATTTATAGAAAAAAGTTATTAAAAAATAAAGTCAAAAAACAATGAAAAACAAAAAATTAAACTCACGGGATTTGAACCCGGGTTTAGAACGTAAATAGATAAATACCTAACCACTGCACCAAGGTTTGTTGATGGTTTTGAAATCATTCACTTAATATATATCTATAAAGCAAGGTCGTGTGACATAATGTCATTGGCCACCGACCTTGCTTTTTAAGTGTATATATACAATGTGTTGTACGAAAAAAAAATAGTCGGTCCAAAAATTTATATTTTAGTGGACTAATTTATACCTACTTTGTGAATCATGCTTTGTCGCAGATTGTTAAAATTTGTAACATTTGATTTTGTTTACTTGTTTGGATAAAAAAAAATACATCAACTACTCTGTTTTGAAAAAAGATCATGTTGAAAACGTTGATAAAATTTAGCACATCATAACAGCAAATTCAGATTTTATAAACTGTTATATTTTAAAAAATATAAAAAAAAATTAAAAAAATGGGAACCTTAAAGGAGCATTGAGGGATTGTACATTTTTATTTTGATAATTTGTACATTATTACAAACAGCTCAATTTTACATTAAATTTATATTGAAACGTATCACGTCGTAGCGATATATTCATTTTAAAAGCTATAAGTATAAAAATACAATATGTGAAAAATAGTTATAAAGATTAAAAATAATAAAAAAATGTGACAAATGTTGTTAACATTAGTATAATAATTAAAACATTAATCTTTTATAATATTTAGATAACTAATCAGATGAGATTAATTTCAACTTTATTGTGGTAATAACTATCAAATAACATTATCACTTTCACATTTTATGTATATGTATGAAATTATAAAACAATAAAGATTCTTTAATATAATTGAAAACTTAAATATGTTGTATATATTTAATATTTTTATAATTATATTTATTCAATTAATTATTTCACATATATACGTATGTAATTTTAAAAAAATGAAAATACTTTAATATAAATAAAAACTTAAATATGCTGTATGTATTTAATATTTTATATTTATACAAGAAAAACTTAAGTATGCAATTTAAAAAGTGAAAATACTTTATTATTATTATTATTATTATTATTATTATTATTATTATTATTATTATTATTATTATTATTATTATTATTATCATTATTATTATTATTATAACTATAAAAATATTTAGTAATTATATACTTAAGTATCTAAAAGCACAAAATGTAAAATTAAATGTTAATTTAAAGTAGTATAAATAAAATAATAATATTTAATGTAATGAAATAAATAGTATCATATTAATTAAATTATATTAATAATATGTATTAAATAATTTATTAATTTAAAAAAGTTTACTAAATAGTGACAAAATAATAACTCTTACATAAAATGCTTGTATCCTATGCTTAAGAAGTTATATTAGGCATTTAAAGTTCTAATAAAATGACAATTATTTTTAAAAATTTATATTATATAATAGTATAGATAATGTAATTACTATACTAACAACTACAACATTTACTACCTTTTGTCACTAAAAAATTATACTTTTATACATATTGTGAACACGAACTTATCCTTTGAATATTCTAGAATATTTAAAATTTGGTCGCTTAGTCGCAATGTGTCTATATTTATTCTTAGTGAAGTAGTTAGTTGATTAATTTAGTTTATTTTATTAATTTGGTTTGTTATAAACTATAATGCTAGGTGTCTGCTAATGGACCTAACTTTTTAATGTTATATAAAATATATGGAAGAAAGAATTATAGAAATACCTTGAATTTCTCTGACAGACTGATGTTAAAGAATTGAGATCGAATTTCCTTATTACACCTTTCACTTCTTTGACACAGATCGGTGTAAAACAACAGTGGAGTAATGTGTATGATGTGTTTGCAAAAGAAAATACATTTTATGAATGAAAATCAAGTTGGGTACCTCATAATTAGTTATAACTAGAAAGAAGCCCCCGTGTTACGGCGATGGCGTAAAGTCGTGCCAGATAGCACTAATGTCACACAACCGTCAACGACCACCAACACTGAAGTTGTGGGTATTAATGCGGAGAGTTTTTTTTTTTTTTTTTTTTTTTTTTAACGACAAATCTATCCTACTTCTACTCCTAAATTACTCCATATTACACCATGCCTGGGTTTGAACCCAGGACCTCCCCTCTAAGATGCAAAGCCTTTACCAAGTGGGCTAGCCCCACATTTAATGCGGATAAATTAGAGCGAAACGTAAAACATATAAAAATTTAACTAAGTCGATCTAGTAACGGCGTGTTGCGATGAATTTGTCAAATGGGTAATAATAAACGTAAAAACTTTGAACCACACATGTATGTTGCGCAAAGTTAAGCCACAAATTTTAGAATGAAACGTAAAGCGAAACGTAAAAATGTTGAACCACACATATATTTTGTGTCGTGTTTACTTGCAAAACTACGAACAAAACGTAAAACAGAAATTTACGTACGAAAGATGAAAAGTTTATGGGATTAAAGTTGAAAAGTAAAAAAGTTGTAAGACCAAATTGCAAAAAATGAAAAGTAATAGATTAAAATTAAAATCTTAATTTTTGTGAGGTTACATTTTCCAAAAATAAAAGTTTTGGATTAAAAGTAAAAAAAATTATAAAACACTTAAGCATAAGGTACAACACCTTATGCATAGAAAAGTATAAAAATTAGTATATTATAAATCAATATATCATGATCTAACATTTCAAATTTTGCACCTTATTTTAAAAATAATAAAAGTATAAATTTGTGATACATATGCTAAATCTAATTATTAATGTACTAAAATCAATAAAAGCTCCCAAGAGTTCAAACTACCAAAGTAAATCAATCAAAATATATTATACTTATAATACTGGATCAAACATATGGGTTATGTTAAGATATACGAGTGTGAACGTAAATCAAAGATGAAGAGATAAGACTGTGCGTAGTGTGTTTTTAGGGAGCGTTAAAATTGTTAATGTGGACACATTTGAAGCTTTAAAACCATTACGTCTTAGTTAAAAGGGAGCTTCAAACTCAATCTTAACCAAACCCTTAATGGACGTTAAATTCATTTTTTTCTCATTTTTAACAATATTTAACTAATAAAGGTTGAGATTAAAGTCTAACTTGAACTTGTGGAAGTTGTACTTTTAATATTGTATTAGTATGCTAATGACAAGTTAGCATATGTTTGAGGCGTTAGATTGTAATAAGTCAATAAGTCAAGGGGCTAGTTTTTTGACAAGTTGAATGTTGATGTTTGTTAGAGTTAGTTAGCCGATATGTTTGGGGATGAACTGTTGGTTCAAGTTCTAATCGAAATTCTCTAATTGTAATCAAAGCATTCTTGAGTATCTCATCTTCTTGATCATTCTTTCCAATTTGTGTTTCTTTTGATCGTGAATTCTGTATCGATTCTGCGTATTAGTTAACATTAACTAAAAAAAGCTTGAAACCCATTACACTTGATTTAAAATGATTTTAATAAATTTATATATGTATAGATGGCATTTTAACTAAATAAACAACTGTAGGCACACACTTAATGCATGATTCAAACATGTCAAAATGTCATGTTAGTTAGCAATAAACAGCTCCTTCAATCAAAGATCAAAATAGTACAAAAGTGTTAACATACAACTTGACCTTAGTTTTAACGTCAGATTAAATACTCACCATATATGATATAACCATATGTTTTAACGTTTATCAACAATTGGGGTTGTTATTTAAAGTATCTAACAAAGTTTTTTTAAGTCCAATAGTGACGTTTACATTATTATGACTGTACCAACATAGAAAAAGTTTCAATATGTTTAGTCCAGATATTACTCTACTTCTAATCCAATCATAATTGAGAATTCGAGAAATTGAAGATGAGTGGTTCATTTTATTTTAATACATTTAACTTTTTTATGATTTAGTTGCCCATGACTTTGTAAACTAATTATTGTTTGGCTGTTATGCTACGTTTTTTAAATGGTTGTACGTATCAGTTTTATTTAAATACATTAACCTATCACACTAATGGGCGGGTATAAAATGATTGTTTGTGTTACATAAAACATTTAACACATGCTATCTCTTTTCTACCATACATAAGTGTACATTTGCATTGTTCATATTAATCAGTAAGACATACGTGCTCTCAAGTTTCAATTGTTCGTCAGATAATAATTTATATTGCTTTGTCGATCTTTTACTAAAGCCGGTCCTTTTTTAACTAAAAGTTAAACGAGTTGCACTTTTATCTTAAACAAATACAGTATTCGTTTAAAATGCAAAGAAAGATAGTACATGCCGTCATTATATAACATTAAACAACTCGACCAGTAGACATGTATAAAACCAGCTTACATAATATAACATACAAAATAATACACAAGCATACATAAAGTGCTATTAGTCATCTTGGAAAAATAAAATGATGAAGGGCTTTAGCTTCTCCTCGTGTTCCTTAATGGCTTTACCCATTTATCTTTCCTCATACCAAATCGTTCAAGGAACCAATCACCATACCTAGCATATACAAAGCTCCCAATAATAATACCAATTATCAAACCACTTCCAACTCCTAATAATATTATCATCCAATCAATTATGTCACTTGGCATGAGAGACTCATACTCATTGCTGCTTGTTGGTGGAAACACTGTTGATACCTTTGAATTTTCACATTCCTTGGATAATGGCTGTCCACACAATCCAAGATTGCCCAAGTAGGAATTGTTCTCGAATGTATTGAATTGTCTCCCTTGCGGTATACGCCCATGAAGGCGGTTGAAGGACACGTTCAAAATAGCAAGAAAGCCAAGCTGCAACAATTGTTGAGGGATTTGTCCCGATAGCTCATTTTGGGAAAGATCTAATGATTCCAGATTCTTTAGGTTTCCCAAAGATGGAAAGATAAGACCAGTAAAATGGTTGTTGGAAAGATTAAGAGATTGAAGTCCCTGAAGATCTTGGAGTGATTGTGGGATCCAACCTTCAAAGTTGTTACATGAGAGATCGATGGATGTAAATATGGTAAGAATTTTCACGTACTCTCTCTTGACACCTTTGTTTGTTAACGTCATCGAGTATGGAACGTCAGTAGGCCCTAATTTATCTATTGGAATGTGGGAGCCCATGGTAGATGGCTCACCAATGAACTCAGACTTAATTGCATTCCAAGTTTGAAAAAACTTATCGGGCGATTGACCACTAAAATTATTATTGGAAATGTCTATAATTCGTGTCTTGAGAAACTGTGAGCTAATAGTTGGAAGACCTTGAATTGCACCATATAATTTGTTGGAGCTCAAAAGGAGCACTTGCAACTTTGGAAGTGTTCCTAACCAAAGCGGAAAAACATCTTCAAAAGAGTTATCTGCAAGAGAGAGAAACTCTAAACTAGTACAGTCAGCTAACGATTTTGATAGCCGGCCTGTGAATCGATTTTCGCTCAAATCAATCGACTTCAAAAGACTTCCATGCGTACATGTATTCATCATTGGTCCATGAAAGTTATTTCCTTTCAGTTTTAAAATTGATAAGTGACTGTTTGAGTTGCTTAAACATGAAGGAAGGGTTCCAGACATCTTGTTGAAAGACAAATCTAGGACTTGAAGGGATTTTAATTCGCATATCACATGTGGTATTTCTCCTGTGAGATTATTGTATGAGACATAATAAATAACAATCGTTTTCGGAGGAATTTGAACATGCCCTTGTAGCCGATTATTTGCCATGGAAAATACTTCCAAACGGATCCATGGGAGAAAACGAGGATGCTGATGAAAGCCAGTGATGTAGTTGTTTTGAAGGCTAAATATTTCTAATGTTTCTCGGCTATTATTTAAGATCCAATTTGGTACGAGGCCTTCAATTTCATTGTGATCAAGCATTAATCCTGTCATTTTTGTTTGAAACCGCAAAAAAGCAGGAAATTCCTTCAGTTTGCACGATGACAATCCAAGATCTACCAATTTTGGTAGTGTGTCATTGGTGTAGTTGCTAGTGGTTACAAATGATAATCTATTAAGACTTAAACTTAAAAGGTTAAGCTTGTTCATTCCTAAAAACGAGTCTAGGCTCACTCTGCCACTAAAATTGTTATTATCTAAGTTAAGATATTCAAGACTTTTGAAATTAAAAAATGAGCTTGAGATTTGTCCTTGAAAATTATTTTGTTGAAGGTCTAAAACTGTTAGATGAGTGAGGTTCATAAACGAAGTTGGAATACGACCAAAAATAAAATTTGCCTCCATTACAAGATAACTAAGTTTGGTTAGGTTTGCAAGATAGGGTAGGATTTCATCATGTATGTTCATACGTTCTAGACGCAGTTTGTTAAGATTAGTAAGTTTGCTAATCCAACCGTACGCACGCCATATATTGAAACTGTTTTGACCAAGTGACAGAACAGTGAGCTTTGAAAGACTTGCCAACGAAGGGACAACTCCAGTGAACTCATTTTCGGAAAGATACAAGTAAGTTAGTTGTGTCAAGTTACGTAGTGAATCTGGAATAGATCCTGAGAAAAAACATGTTTGAAGATCCAAATAAGTTAGATGGTTTAGGTTGCTTATGGAGTCAGGTAGAGTCCCAGTAAAACCTGTTAAAGCTAGACTTAGATACTTAAGTAATGTGTTGTTTTGAAATTCGGGTAAGGATCCAATGAGGTTGGTATTGTTTACCATGCTAAGATATTTTAACTTTGGTAAGTGAAATATTGTTGATGGAAATTTACCGTGAAGCTGACAGGATTCGAGTTCGATAGAACTCAAGGAAGAAAAATTAGCCAAGAAACGAGGTACAGAAGAACTAAGGTCAACCTCAGAGAGATAGAGGTTTACGAGTTTAGTCATGTTCTGCAACAAATGCTCAAGGCTAGTACTTTGAAGCTTAAGGGGATTCCATGATAGATCTAACAACATGAGTTGTATTAAATGTGAGATTTCATTTGGGATTTGGCCATGAAATCCAGAATCAGAAAGATCGAGACTTCTTAATTGCTTTAGATGAGCAATCTCAGAGGGAATCTGAGATTCAACAAAGTTGTTCATCGAGAGGTTGAGCACCTAAAGATGAACAAGCTTGAAGAGGGTACTATTAGAGTTGATAACTCCAGTGAGAGAGCTTCCGCTCAAGTCAAGCTCGATCACATGGCCTTTATTGCTACACACCACACCGTCAAACAAACAACAATCAGGATGAGAGCTGTCATCTGATTTGTTGGTTTTGATTTTTCTCCTAGAATCAAACTTTTGAAACCTATCAACATCAAAAGTTTGATGAAAATGGGTTTGCTTAAACTCAAACAAAGCTAAACACTCTTCATCATGGCTTAGTGAAGATGCAGTGCATGTGAGAAAGAATAATAAGTGTAAAAGGGAGATGGTATGCAAGAAGATGGAAGCCATGAAGAGAAAGTAGTTTAATTTGATTGTGTGCAGTGCTGTCTGTGTATATATACACTCACTATTTACTTATATATTATGTATAAATATCACTAGTTGTAATACAGATTTTTCAAAAAAAAAAAATGTTAGCAAGTGTTTTTAACTATTTGATTACTAGAAAAAACCTTTATACGAAACCCCATAACAATTTTGACGTGCTCTAATAGATACTTTGTTAAAGGTAAACGAAATTAGCGTAAGTAGTCGTGTTTATTTTTGGTGGTCATAATATTTTGGTGGCAAGATTAAAAACATTGAAACTTAATGGGTGAAAAGTGAAGAATGAAACATGTATGATTAGGTGGAGCCATGGTTGACTTCAAGTCAATGTGACAATGTCCCCTTTCTTTCTTGCAAGAAAGAAACTATTATTATTAAATAACTAGAAATTAATATTTATTAATCATATGACATTTTGATTAATAATAACTTTGATAATATAATAAAAGTAAAAACTATTATTATTAAATAACTAGAAATTAAGCAAGCGTAATGCAACTTGTTTGCAAACGTTGTTACATGCGATGCGACAGTAACATTGATATAAATAAGTACATAAAATAGATGTATGAAAGTACATTATTATTGATTGTTATAGCTTATGATATCAAAATAATACCATATTTTAAATAAAACTTCGTCTCTAACAAAGTTCATACTAGGACGTAAATAAAAACAAATTAAATACGGACACAAAATGTTTTTCAAAAAAAAATGTTAACGAACTAAAATCATTGAAGAAAACAAATTTAAAAAAAATTAACCCGTTAAAAACGTGTATATATATATATACACACTAAAGTCGTTTTTGATTGCTACTTTTAGAAACCTAAAGACGATGGTATTAATAAAAAAACCATTTCCAACAGCTTATCAATAGTTTTCGATTGATTACACTGGAAAGCTTTACAAGATAAATAAGAAATAAGAAATCAATTTTGAAAAAGTCTCGTTGTGTTTGTACAATGGCGAAGCGACCATGTATATTTAGGTGTGAATAGGACCACATCTACTATATAGGTGACGTTTACATCAATGTTTTCAGAACCGGATCGGACGTCAAACCAGACGCCTTACTGGTTTGGTGGTCGGACCGGATTTAAGAACCGGATGACGTCATAATTATATATATAGTATATTATATATATAGTTATATATATAATTAAATATAAGTAATTTATACATGTATTTTATAGTTATATATAAAACTTAACTATATTTTTATATCCAACACACTAATATATGGTTCAACATCCCGTTTTTACCCATTAAAATCAAAAAAAATAAAAAAAATAAAAAAAAATACAAAATCCGGTCCGAACCGGTTCCCGGTTCCCGGTTCAACCGCCGAACCGGTTCGAACCGGCCGGTTCAACTTGCTGAAAACGATTTGGGGGGGATCGGACCGGTGGACCAGCCGAATCCCGGTCGAACCGGTCGGACCGGCCGGTCCGATCCGGTCGTGAAAACAATGGTTTACATGACTCGTGTTTTTTGATCACAAGTATTACACATAGTCTAATGTTTATTTAAGGTATTTTATAAATAAATCTTGACTCGTCTTAAATTACGTAAATGTTCTACGCCGTGTCCGGAAGGTACCAAATAATTTTCATCACATATAATAATTAATAGGACCACAGGAAGACTTAAAAGTCACCCCCAATGTTTGCAATCTAACCATGAAGTATCATATAACCACAAATAGATATATGAGACAAAAAAGTAAAAGTAGTATCCAATCATACTTCTTCGACTAAATAGTCCTATATAACATTAATATCTCTCCAGAATCATTAATTTTTTCAAAACTTATGTTCACATACATTTGACTTTTTTTTTTCTCCAATAACTTGTAATATGACTTCTGTATAAAAGTTTAAATACACTCTTCTGTTTTGTTTTCTCTATTTTAACATTATATTATAAATTATATCAATTCTGACTTAAATCAAGAAAAACATATTATTTAGAAAAACTAAAATAACAAAAGAAAAAAAAAACACAGAGAGTAAACTAAACGATCGAATCTCACATCCGCTTCGTCAACGAGCGAATCCTTATTTCACATCAGCTTCCTCGACAAGCCAATCATGTAGAACCCAAAAATGTTTTAAAACTTCCGCAAACAACCATATTAGCCATTCTTACAAGAAAATTTATTTTAAACAAATTTAAAAAATAAATAAATAAATAAATAAAATTAAAATTAAAAAATAAAAAATAAAAAATAAAAATAAAAAAAACACCTACATTTGTGCATTCCACAGTGGATCTCACATCCCCTTCTTCAATGAGCGGATCACCAAGATGCAAAAGTGGTTTAAAAAACTACCTAAAAACTATGTCAGCATGTCTAAACTATATGATATAATGACTTAATTGTTGGTTTGAATATAACATCATCGAAGGCTAAGGGATCATTAATGTTGGTCTTAAGTTCCTCACTCCTTTGTAAGTGGTTTATAGAGTTTACCTCACTCATACCCATTGTAGAATCGATTAATAGAATTTATAGTAGTTTTCTCTCGTAATCAAATAAACTCAAAGACCAACTATGTCGCATAATTGCCGATGGACTTCTAGCCTAGTGGCACCAGATCTTTTTTTATTAATCAAATTGATGTAGATTCGAGTCCCACCAATTAGATTATAGGTGGCTTTTAGGAGTAAAATTTCAAATAGTGTGTGCTCACATTAAAAAACTTATGTCTCAAAGAGTCTCTATCTGGTATCTTCAACATTATTGCAAGGAAAATATATATAGCAAACATTTTCTATCACATAACGGGTTGAATATATAAAATATTAAATAATTTTTTTTAATTATAAAATAATATTTTAAGATAAAATACGGTTAAAATTATGTATAAGGACTATAGGTAACAAAATAATGATATCAAGTTTTTAAACTTTTTTTGTTTAAAAAATCTAAATATTTTGTTTCAAAACAAAAGTTTTATAAATTTATTTATAATTATTTTTTATTTATAAAAATTTTAATTTTTAAAATATTGATTTTTAAAATATTTTATATTTTAAAAAAGTTTGATGTTTTTGAAAAAAAGATTATTTTATAAAAATTTGTTTCTTTATAAATAATATTGATTAAAACATTCCTTTCTTAATTTATTAAAAAATATTTTTAGTCTATAAATAAATTAAATAATATTATTAGTAATTATAGTAACTATTAAGTAGGAGAGAGAAACAGAAAAATTATGGTGAGGATAAATGTGATGCTGACACGTGTTCCCATTAGTAACTCTTTTATTATAATATAAAGATAAGATTTGATATATGAATAATACACAATCATAGGTAAAGTGCTATTTATCATCTAGGATTTTAAAATGAGCAAGGACTTTAGTCTCTCCTAGTGTTCCTTAATGGCCTTACCCATTTGTCTTTCCTTGTACCAAATTGTTCCAGGAGCCAATCACCATGCCTTGCATATACAAAGCTCCCAATAACAATACCAATTATCAAACCACTACCGAGTCCTAATAATATCACCATCCAATCAATTATGTCACTCGGCATGAGAAACTCATAGTCATTGTTGCTTGTTGGTGGAGATATTGTTAATACCTTTGAATTTTCGCATTCCTTGGATAATGGTTGTCCACACAATCCATGATTGCCCAAGTAGGAATTGTTCTCAAATGTATTAAACTGTTTCCCTTGAGGTATCCGTCCATCAAGATGGTTGAATGACACATTTAAGATAGCAAGGAAGCCAAGTTGTAGCAGTTCTTGAGGTATTTGTCCTGATAGCTTGTTTCGGGAAAGGTCCAAAGATTCAAGATACTTTAGGTTCCCCAAAGATGGCAAGATATGACCTGTAAAATGGTTGTTGGAAAGATTAAGAGATTCAATTCCATGAAGATCTTGAAGTGAATGTGGAATCTGCCCTTCAAATTTGTTACATGAGAGATCGATGGCCATGAATATGTTTAGAATTTTCACATACTCTCTCTTGACACCTTTGTTTGTTAACGTCATTGAGTATGGAAACTCATATGACGTAATTTCATCGAAGTAAATCTTGAATCCCATAGCAGATGCTTTACCACTAAAAACATATTTCATTGCACTCCAAGATTGGAATAACTTGTCAGACAATGGACCACTAAAGTCATTATTGGAAATGTCTATGATCCTTAACGCGTGAAACTGTGAACTAATAGTAGATAGACCTTGAATTGCACCATAAAATCTATTAAACTTCAAAATAAGCACTTGCAGCTTGGGAAGAGTTCCCAACCAAACCGGAAAAACATCTTCAAAAGAGTTCTCTGCAAGAGAGAGAAATTCTAAACTGGTACAATTACCCAAAGATTTTGGCACCTTACCAATCAATCGATTTTCGCTCAAATCAATCGCCTTCAAAAGGCTTCCACGCATACATGTAATCTTCATTGGTCCATGAAAGTAATTTCTTTTCAGATCTAAGACCACCAACGAATTGTTTAAGTTGCTTAAACATGGAGGAATGGTTCCAATCATGTTGTTAGAAGACAAATCTAGGAGTTGAAGGGATTTCACTTCACACATCGTCAGCGGTATTTCTCCTGACAGATTATTGTTCGAGACCTCGTAAATAATTGTGGTATGTGGAGGAATTGGAAGCTGCCCTTGTAGATGATTATATGACATATCAAATACTTCCAAATGAACCCATGGGAGAAAATTAGGATGCTGGTGAAAGCCAGTGATGAAGTTCTTTGCAAGGATAAACATCTGTAATGTTTCTCGACTATTATTCAAAATCCAATTTGGTACGAGGCCTTCAATTTCATTGTCGTAAAGATCTAATACTATCATTTTCATCTGGAAACGTAAAAAAGATGGAAATTCTTTCACGTTGCATGATTGGAGTCCTAGAAATGCCAATTTAGGTAGGGTGCCATTGGTGTAGTTGGTGGTGGTGGTTGTTACAAATGACAAGTTATTATAACCTAATTCCAAATTTTCGAGTTTGTTGAGTCCTAAAAACGAGTCTAGGCTCACTGTGCCGCTGAAATTATTATAAGCTAAACTAAGATATGTGACACTTTTGAAATTCACAAACGAGCTTGAAATTTCTCCTTGCAATTGATTTTTTCCAAGGTATATAAGTGTTAGTTGAGTGAGGTTCATAAACGAATGCGGGATACGACCAAAAATGAAATTTCCTACAATTGAGATAATGCTAAGTTTGGTTAGGTTTGTAACATAGGGAAGGATTTCATCGTGTATGTTCATATTTTCTAGTTCCAGGCTGTTAAGCTTAGTAAGTTTGTTAATCCAACCATACGAGCACCCCACATCGAAACTGTTATGACTGAGGGCAAATACATTGAGTTTCGAAAGACTTGCCAAGGAAGGAACTAGTCCGGTCAGCTCATTTGAAGAAAAAGACAAGTAAGTTAGTTGTGTTAAGTTAGGGAGTGAACCTGGAATATGCCCTGAGAAATAACACCCTTGAAGAGCTAAGACTTCCAGATGATTTATGTTGCCTATGGACTTCGGTATAATCCCAGTAAACCCTGTCGCAAACAGACTTAGATACTGAAGTACGGTGTTATTATGAAAATCAGGCAAGGAACCAGTGAGGTTGGAATTGTTTCCCATGTTAAGATATTGCAACTTTGGTAAGTGAAATATTGCCGAGGGAAATTCATCGTGAAGCCGACAATCTTTTAGGTTTATTCTTCTCAAGGAAGAAAAATTGGCCAAGAAGCGCGGTACAGAGGAACTAAGGTCAACCCCAGAGAGATGGAGGATTTCGAGTCTAGTCATGTTTTTAAGCAAATACTCAAGGCCAGTTCCTTGAAGCTTTAAGGGGTTCCCTGATAGATCTAACCATGAGAGTTGAGTTAATTGTGAAATCTCATTTGGGATATGGCCATAAAATCCAGAATAAGAAAGATCAAGGCTTCTTAATTTCTTTAGACAAGTAATTTCTGAGGGGATTTGAGATTCAGCAAAGTTGTTCATTGAGAGGTTGAGCATCTGAAGATGAACAAGCTTAAACAAGGTACTACTAGAGTTAATAACTCCAGTGAGGAAGCTTTGGCTCAAATCAAGCCCAATCACATGGCCCTTATTGCTACACACCACACCGTCAAACAAACAACAATCAGAAGTAGAGCCATCATTTGATTTGTTGCTTTTGATGTTTCTCCAAGAATCAAACTTTTGAAATCCACCAGCATCATAATTTTGATGAAAAATGGTTTGTTTAAATTCAAACAAAGCTAAACACTCTTCATCGTGTCTTGGTAAAGATGCAATGAATGTAAGAAAGACTAATAAGTGTAAAAGGAAGATGATATGCAAATAGATGGAAGCCATGATGAGAAGCAGTTTAATTTGATTATGTGCATGTCTAAATACATATGCATATATAAATAAATAAATAATATAATATAATATAATATAATATAATATAATATAATATAATATATAGGGATCTGTTACTATACAAAGTGTAATTTGCGTGCGAAGTGTACGAAAGCTCCAGTGCGTGACACGTGTCTTTAGGGAAGAGGGTATTTTTTTTCCGCGTCATAATATGCATATAAGGTATATAATTGCGCAAGTTATATTCATTATCACGCAAGTAAAAATTGCTTAAGTTATAAAATATAATTACGTAATTTGTATTTATAATTACGCAAGCTATGTTTATAATTACGCAGTTAATGATCACTTAATTTATACGCACAACACATAGACTTTTTTTAAAAATGTTGTTTTTTAAGGAAAACAAAGTATACAATAGTATACTCAAATTAAAGAGAATAAAATGTTTGATTTTATGATGTAATTTTTTCAAAAAAAATAATGTCGTATAAAAAGTTTGTGTTTAAAAATCCAGAAAAATTTAAAAAAAATTCAACAATTGTAGACTATTTTTAAATCCACCCCTCAAGGCCTCTTCATTACGTGATTATTACATCTTTAGTTTGAACCATTCATCGTTTTGATCAATAGTTGTTATTACTTCGCACACTTCGCACGAATTGTATACTTTGTATAGAAAACTTTCTCTCTCTCTCTCTATATATATATATATATACACACACACACACACACACAAGAAGGATCAAATGTTAACCCCTTTATTATTACGATAACCGTGTTAACTTTTAAAGATCAATCTAAATAATTATTATTTTTGTTGAAAAAACATCATTAAACATATACCAAAATAAGCGTAAAAAAGTTTACACTAGTGTAAGTTATACTTACATATCGTAAATATTAACAGATGTAAGTGTAACTTACACTAGTGTAAACTTTTTTTTATGTTTACGAATTTACATATATACATAAAAGAACATATTTTTGTATATGTGTACTGATTTTGATTGTTTTTGAAAAATTAACACGTTAATAATCGTAATAATAGAAGGTTAACATTTGATCCTTATGCTATATATATACATATATATATATACGTGCGTAAGTACGTATGTATAAACACACACTATTAACTACTTCTAGTATATTATATATGTAATTTTTTTTAATTACTTCTAAATGTATCTATATTGTGTATGTTTTCTTAGCTATTTTCAGTGTAAATTTATGTTTTTTTTATTCTTGTTGAGATATTATGCAGCGTTTATGTTAGATTATCTAGATAACTTTATTAAATTATTATATGGAATTAAATTATGTTTAAGAAAATGTGGAGGCTACTTTCTCCCTCACTTCAAGAATCTGAAGTATCAAATTTATCTATTGCTATACCAACATCATCATGAGATACTAATATCACTAAACGGTGACACATGTTTTCCAAAAACAAATTTTGTTGGTAAGTGTTTTTAGAAAAACTTTATCAAAGCCCGTTAAATTTCAACCCTGAAATTTTGGCTTTAACTTACACTTTGTGACGTACTTTGATATATACTTTGTTAAAGATAATTGAATTTAGCGTAACAAGTTGTGTTTGTTTTTGGGGGTCTCTATTGTTTGAGTCATAAAAATTGGTGGCAAGATTAAAAATATTGAAAGTTCATAGGTGAAAAGTGAGAATAAAACATGTAGGTGGAGCCGTGGGAGACTTCAAAAGTCAAAGCGGGATAGACACAAGAAGTGTGTGGAGTCTTCAATATATAAGTCTTTAGGTGGAGCCGAAGTCGGAGAAAATTAAACGTCTTATGTTATTTTATTAGATGAAGATGATATATAGATTTTTTTATTTAGAAATCTTCGCCAATATCCAGGGGCGGACCTTCTCGTAAAAATTTTTTTTAGTGTTATATGTATGTAAAAATCTTGAACGTCCCCTTTAAAATTGTGCAATCGTCTCACTTTACCCCCCCATCAAAAAATTTACTGTGTTCGTCACTGTCAATATCCATCATGAAATTACCTAATTCTGATTGAATGTCTACTCTAGTGAGCTGAGCTCTAGCTCGAATTTCTTCAAGTTGAGTATATATATTTAATGAACATGAACGGATCCAAATGTGTCAGTTGGGTGTCGGATTCTTTTCATGTGTAGGAGAGTTTTTTACAGTGGCACTTATAAAATTAATCCATGTGAAAAAATAAACAAAAGAAATACTGGCTCAATGGTATTAGCATAACACTATCGATGACCATTTCGATACCCAACTGATGCGTGTTCAAATTTCAATTGTTTTTTTTTTCTTTTTTTAACGGCAAACATATCTTACTTCTTTTAAATTAATCAAATTTACATTATGCCTATGTTTGAACCCGAAACCTTCCCCCTAAAAGGTCAAGCTATGGTTTTCTTAATACATATTAATTGTTTTTTTTTTTCAAGATAATGTGATAGATTATGTCCAAAAGATGAAAACTCAAAGAAACAATTGTTAAGATATTTTATTTCTTTAAAATTTTAATGTTGAACTTTAATTATGATTTTTGATTGATTTACCGTTATATTTAACCCGAACCAAACTAACCAGATTTTAAACAGCTAAAAAAATCCAAAATCGAGTGATAGACATTCAGACATCAAAAACTTTCGACTCCCATGAAAAAAATTAATAATTGGGTCTGTCATTGTCTATGAGTTGATCTAGTGCAGCTTGGCTCAAAATGTTTGGATGTATGTTTTCGGTGAAAGTTTCAATGAAAATAGACTCCTTATAGGGACCATGCAAGTCAAAAGTCATTGCCGTGTGCCTCTTGCAACCCAACTTTTACGCCAAATTGATGTGTCAGTTCGGTAATCAAATGGCTTTTAGAGAGGATATTGAACTAATTCTTAGTGCATGAACTCATTAATAAAAGAAACATCTTGGTGTCATTGTTGAACATGATAAACCTAGTTGATGATTTGGAATGTCATGCTTTATCAAAATGACATGTGTGAGTTCATTATAACATAGAATGGGTGAATCACCCAAACAGGTCACTTGGGTAAATGGATTTAAATGGTTTGGTTTAAACCCATAACTTATGTGTTATTATTAGTTGGTGAATTTAAAAGTTTAAATGCCATGAAGTAGTGGGGGTTTAAACCCATAAAGAAAGAAGGCAAAATGATAATGGGTCGTGTGACCCAAGTGCTGAAAATTCATCTTATTTTCACATTAATTGCTCTTCTAATATTCATAGTAAATTAACCGAATGTCAGTTTGGGTGTATTATATGTCTACGGAAAGCCCTATGAGTCTACTTTACTCTGAATTTTTGTTTGAATTAAAATACTTACTTTAAAATGGGGAAAACTTGAAATTACTACAGCTGCACAGATCTATTTGAAACATAAACTTTGTAGTATTTATATAATCGTTAGGAATTAACCAAGAAACCGTTGGATGTGATTTATATATGATTGTAATCCTCAAGGTGTTTATATTTATTACATGAGTGGAAGTTAGTGATGGCTTGATATTGGGTGTGTTTGCAAAACTAAGGAGTCATAGATGTTATGATTGGTAATGTGCAAATATACTTGTTAGGGTGGGCGGAGCTCAAGCGCCATGAGGCCACAGCAAGGCTTGGCGCTGCCTGGCACCACCACCGGCACCCCCCATTCACGCCGCACCTCTCCCTTCCATGGCATCAACTCGCCGTGGCACAACTCAAAAATGTGTGTGTGGAGGGTGTAGTGGTGTAGTGTGGCATGGTAGGGCAACACCACCGCTACCAAATTTGAGTGTGTGGTGTGACAAAATTAAACTTATGAAATTATGAGTACCCCCTCCACCCTTATGGTGTTTGTAAATGAATAACAATTGTAATGTTAAACTGTGATTTAACTGATGATATTATGAGTACAAATATGTTATGGATATGTTGTGAGATAATATCGAAATAATAATCGTGTATGTGGTTGTGTTCATTACAACACATCACACATGAACAAGGAGCGAAACCTATTAATGGTGTGTTTTTTAAGGCAATGAGCTTAATCCCGGATCAAAATACCCGACAAACCAAAAACAATCAGCAAATGAATGTGACGATATACAGATACAGCACCCGCAAGCCTCGATGAGCAGATTAAACTAATCTGAATCCTTGATACAGACATACCACGAGAGCAAAAATTAGCTGTCCAAAATCACCTTCTAAAACCTTCCAAATCTTAGCATAACAATGGAACAAATATCCTCTGGCTGCAGAGAATAAAATATAGGAACTCAAAGAATTAAAATCCTGATTCCTACACCTTTGGAATTAAAAAGCTACTACTTTGATAACTTGAACGAATTAAAATACTGAGAATTAAAAAGGATTAAAAAGAACAACTAAACATTGTGAAATAAAAACGTGGGCTGGACTTGACCAAAGTCAAGTGTCTTGCATGACTCTATATTGAGCCAAGGTAAACCCATTTCTGAATTGGGCCCGGTGGTGATGGGTTACGGGCCAGTGCATTCCTATCAGTTTTGTTGTTTTTGTTATTCCAAGTTAACAGGGCTACAGGAGGTAATATGACCTAATGTCAGCATAGAATGATGGAGAAAAACAAATGTGTGCCAAGTTGAGCTTTAACCCGCTAGGAGAGTTGCGTCTCGAGGATGGAGTGTGATATACTCTGATTAATATATATACACGTACTAAGTTAGAAACTTATGTATTACGTGAAAAAAAAAATTCAACATATTAAAATCATTAGGCTTTATTAATATTATATATATTACATGTCATTAACTATTAATGAAATAATAAATAATAAAAATTATAAAAATTATAAATAACAAATAATAAAAATCAAGAACTTTATCTATAGTATATAATATGCCACATGTCATTCTCATGTTACTCCTCAAAAAAATTTTCCCACCTAAATTAATATTTATTTTAGTCAAGTTTTTATTTTAAAAAACTCAATAAATAGTAATAATTCATTTTGTTTTGAATTTAATTTTTATATTATCAACTTCATTGTGTAATCATATTGTTTTGAACTATACATATTTTTATAGCCAAATAAGATTCAATTTAAAAAAACTAAAAAAATATTTATTGATATATTTAAATATTTTAGGTTAGTGTGATTTTAAGACAACTGATTTTTAATTTTACATGGGTCAATTGTATATTATATTATTCAAAAAAGTATTCAAATATTTATAATTTATAAATGTAACTTTTTATTTTTCATTATTATAGTAATACGTAACTTAATCATACGAAATATTTATACATTTATAAATTATGTTGTTTTTATATTTTCAACCCGTGTATTACACGGGTTTACTAAAACTAGTAATTATATATTAAGATAAGATACAATTAAATCTTATAATTTAGTATGTTTTAAAAATATATTAGAATAAGAAGATTTATGCTTTGAATATTTATTTTTTTAATTTACTTATTTAAAACCATTTTCATTTAATAGGAAAGAGAAAGGGAAAATAAAAGTTTAACCTTCACCAAAAGTTATCACTTGTCTCTAAAAAATTTTTTTTTATTATATAGTATAGATATACGAGCAGAATTATAAATATGTAATCATATACACAAGATAAGAGTCCACGCTTAGCTTTGGCTTATCCATTGTGATGGTAATATGTAGGTATGACAAGTTGGTTATTCATTAAAGTAGCCAAGACAACTGATTGAGCATATAGTCCTGGATCGCACTACGTATTAGGAGACCAACTCGAGGAAGTTATTGTAGAGTTAGCGGAGGGAAAATGGTGGTTAAAACTGGCGATCTAAAAATTTTAAAAATTTATGAATTATTCATGATTAGTCTGGTTACATGATGTACATATAACTATACCATACACTTATATGTGTGGTCATATGAATTATTCATGAATAGTCCCGTTACATGATGTACATATAAGTATACCATACATGATATACTTTTATTTTTCTATTTTTCGTCCGGTTTAGTTTTTTTTTAATAACTTTTGATTTATAATATTTTTATGTAATTCTAAATTCCACTAAATTACTTAAAACCAAGTCCTGCCATATATAGACTATGTGTTTTACGTTCAAAATTTCCGTCGCAACACGCATGGTCTTCTACTAGTTGCCAATGTGGGCTAGCTCACTTGGTAGAGGCTTTGCGTCTTAGAGGGGAGGTCTTGGGTTCAAACCCAGACATGATGTAATATGGAGTAATTTAAGAGTAGAATAGATTCGTCGTTCAAAAAAATATTAAATCACGTTACACGCTTGTCGAGACGTCGTCATGCTCCTGTGAGTGTGAGTTTAGCCGGATTTCATGACCACTAAATCATTAATGCAATAGTTAGATTGATAAGTCTTTCGAACGGGGTTTAGATTATTAAAACTGAA
This sequence comes from Flaveria robusta, assembly GCA_025506415.1. Classification (NCBI taxonomy): domain Eukaryota; kingdom Viridiplantae; phylum Streptophyta; class Magnoliopsida; order Asterales; family Asteraceae; genus Flaveria; species Flaveria robusta. The sequence continues at coordinate 53,262 of JACCIZ010000242.1, forward strand.
AAAGGTATCATTTTACAAATGTACCAATCAATTGAGAGGATAATCATGTGCTATATATATATATATATCCAAAAGTGATTTTTGGGCAAGAAAATATCAAGACGACATATATATGGCAAAGAATTTTGCTTTATTGAATACGTACATAGAGATTACTCAATTTTTGTTAGTATTCAAAAGACCGATAGGAAGAAGTCTTGCAACGTACCTATCCACCAAATTATTATAACCACAAATACATAAATAAATATAGCATCCAAAACTAAATCCTATCTAGAGTCATATATATAATTAACACTAAATAGTCTTCATCCATTTCTTATCTTGTTACGATCGTACGTTATATATGCAAAATGGTCTCACTGTACAATTAAACATTGCACTTGCACAAATAATCAAGTTAACTAAAGTCTAAAACTACTTCGCTTTATGGCTTTCAGTTTCATGCAAATCATTTCCTTCATATACTTATTACTCATTCGCACATGTGCGGCATCATTAGTAAGCCATGACGAAGAGTGTGTAGCTTTGTTTGAGTTTAAGCAAAGCATTTCACATCAACCTTATGCTTCGTTTGATGTTGTAGGGTTTCAAAAGCTTGATTCTTGGAGGAAGATCGCAAACAACACATCGGAATATCATATTTCTGATTGTTGTTTGTGGGATGGTGTGGTGTGTAGCAATAATGGTCATGTGATTGGGCTTGATTTGAGCCAGAGCTCTCTCCATGGACCTATCAAGTCCAACAGTTCCCTCTTCAACCTTGTTCATCTTCAGATGCTCAATCTCTCGATGAACAACTTTGTTGAGTCGCAAATTCCATCTGAGATTGCTCGTTTGAAGCAATTGAGAATCCTTGATCTATCTAGTTCTAGCTTTAGCGGCCAAATTCCCATTGAAATCTCACACTTGATGCAATTGACTTCGTTAGATCTATCGGCGAATCCACTAAAGCTTCAAAGTCCTAGCCTTGAGTATGTGCTTCAAAACTTGACTAGACTTGAAGAACTCCATCTCTCAGGTGTAAATATTAGTTCATCCGTACCTCCTTTTTTGGCTAATATTTCAAGCTTAAGGTCAATCGATCTTGAAGGTTGTTGGCTTCGACATGAGTTTCCATCCATTATATTTCACTTACCGAAGCTCAAATTTCTTAGCATAGCTAATAATCCTAGCCTCAATGGTTCCTTACCTGAATTTGAAAACAACACTTTACTTGAGCATCTAGATCTAACTGCCACAAGTTTTGCTGGGGATATACCAGAATCCATAAGCAGGCTAAATCATTTGGTATTCTTGTCCCTTTGTGAAAGCCATTTTTCAGGATGCATCCCACGCTCACTCTCTAACATGACACGACTCACTTTCTTGGCTCTCGGTCAAAATGAGCTCAAGCGCTTGGTTCCTTATTTGCCGAGACGTCCTTCAAACGCGGTTAGGTTGGAAGCTTGTGAGAAGGAACACATGCATGATTGGATTGGGAAAATGACTAACCTTGAAGTTTTGTATCTGGTTCGTATAAACATATATGGTGAGATTCTACCCTCTCTTGCAAACTTAACCAATCTTAGTATTGTCGTAATGATGGACGCTTTTATTTCTGGTCACATCCCATCTTCGTTTATGAACCTTACACAATTAATTATGATAGGCTTATATAGAAATCAATTGGAAGGACAGATTTCAAGCTCCTTTTCCAATCTCAAAAGTCTCGAGTATCTTAACCTAGAGCAGAATAGTTTTAGTGGCATAACGAACCTAGATACATTTGTTGGGCTCGCCAAACTTAAAATGTTATATTTAGGCTACAACAGAATATCAATTCTTGACACCAATAACCACACCAGTGCGGCCAACTTACCTAATCTGAAAGGCCTAGGACTCTCATCATGCAAATTGGTAGAATTCCCTTCCTTTTTGCTCCTCCAAAAGAAATTGTCTTTCTTATGTCTTGCCCACAACAAAATTGAAGGCCTCATACCAGAGTGGATTTTGAAGAATACCAAAGAAACATTACAAATTCTTGATCTTTCATACAACTCCATCACTGGATTTTACGGGCATCACAATTTTCTCCCATGGGTTCGTTTGGAATATTTCAACATTAAGTATAATCAGCTACAAGGACGATTTCCAGTTCCACCACGAACCATGAGCGTTTATGGCGTCTCAAACAATAATCTATTTGGAGAAATACCACCATTGATATGTGAAGTGAAATCCCTTGTTGTGTTAGATTTGTCTTCGAACAACATGTCTGGAACCCTTCCCCCATGTTTAGGCAACTTAAGCAATTTGTTGTTGGATTTGGATCTAAAACCTTTCATGGTCCAATGATGCGTACTTTTACGCATGGTTGTTTGATTAGGAGGATTGACTTGAGCGAAAATCAATTTACAGGTCCGTTGTCAAAATCATTGACTAATTGTACCAATTTAGAATTTCTCAATCTTGGAGGTAACTCTTTTGAAGACATCTTTCCATTCTGGTTCGGTACTATTGCGAAACTACAAGTTCTCATTTTGCGGTCCAATAAATTTTTCGGTGCAATTCAAGGTCTCGCTACTACTTGCTCACCATTCCTCGAGTTAAGGATCTTAGACCTTTCCGACAATCATTTTAATGGTCAATTGCCAAAAACTTCTTTCAAACATGGAATGCAATGAAATCATTTGATGTTAAAAATCATCTATAATGGAAACAAAAACATATACAGAGCAAGGGATGTATTTTGAGGTTCCATATTCGATGTCATTAACAAATAAAGGTGTCAAGATGGAGTACGTTTATATTTTAAACATCTTTACAGCCATCGATTTCTCTTGTAACAATTTTGAAGGGCGTATCCCAGAATCACTAAATGATCTTCATGGGCTCCAATCTATCAATCTTTCTCATAACCATCTTACTGGTCACGTCTTGCCATCCTTGGGGAACTTAAAGAATCTTGAGTCATTGGATCTCTCAAGAAACGAGCTATCCGGAGAAATTCCCTACGAATTGTTGCAACTGGGATTCCTTGAAATCTTTAATGTGTCGTTCAACCATCTTCACGGGGTTATACCACATGGAAAACAGTTTGATACATTTGAGAACAACTCCTACGTGGGCAATCTCGCGTTGTGTGGAGCACCTTTATCTAAAAAATGCCATACTTCAATGACACCAACACTTACTCCGGCAAACGATGAGTACGAGTCTTTACTCCCAAGTGACATAATTGATTGGATCATCTTATTCTTAGGAGTCGGATGTGGGTTGGTAATTGGAGTGGTTTTGGGGAACTTACTTTGGGGAAGATATAATTATATACAGTTCAAATAAAACAAGTACCAAGGAAATGATCAAAGTAATTCTCATTCAAACAATCAAGATCGACTCACACTCGGAAGTGTGTATAACTACTTATAACAAACAAATGAAACTAAACAAGAAAATTACAACAATGATCCCTCAACTATCTTGGAATTACACAGTTAACCCCTCAACTAACAGTGATGAGCTCATTGAATCAAAGAGAAACTAATAGCATTCACAATGTATCAGGTTTACTTCGGGTCAGTATTTTTACTTTGTTTGTGTCAATACTCGATTGTTAAATAATGGGCTTTTGCCCACGTGCTTCTTTGAGTCCATTTTACTACTATAAATCAGTCAGTTGTAGTTTTGAATGTTTATATAGGTCGTTGGATCTGTTGCGTATTTTATGGATATAGTACAAGTTAATCAAGAGTAGATGTCATGTAACAGTTAATAAATAACATAAGAAAATAAAAGAAACAAAGTCTTGCTGGGACTCTAGCCTTCAGTGTGATGCCATTGATATTTAACTTACAGTAAAGCAATTAATTGAAATGAAATATAGAAAGATGCTAAAAGCTCAAAGTAGAAACAATAATCACATTATATGGTTATAACTCAGCTACTCTCTCTCTCTCTCTCTTCCTTTAAGTTCCAAGGGGTGCAACAACATAACATGTGGATTTTTCATATCGGATGTTTCACTAAGTTGGGTTGTACGTAGAATTAAATTGTGTTTCAATCTGTGTGTCGGTCTGGTCTTCTAGAGTTCTTACCCTCGGTCTTTACCCGAAACCAAAAACGTACCAAAAGCAAATCTAGGCACGAAACATTAGAGCATACATAGGTCATTCTGTGTTTTTTATTTTTTATTTTTTTTGATAAACAATACTATTTTAGGTTGCCACTATTACGTTTAAAACGCATTCAACTCAAAAAAATAAGAGTTAATTACATGAAAGGTCCATGTGTTTAGTTTTGTTTTCACTTTTGATCTTCAAATTTGAAAAACTACAAGATATGTTCAAACGTTTGAAAAAGCCTAACACAAATAGGTCCCGTAATGGATGATTGTTATCTTTTTTTCTGTTAATTTTTTTAGATTGATCATTATACCCCTATTTAATAAAACAAAACCTAATAGGACCCACCTGTAATTAACTCGAAAGAAATACCACATTTGGACCTTCCCCTTCAACACTTCTGTCACCGGCACTCCCAGGGCCAGGCCACCTACGGATTTCGCACCGCCGTCCACCACCGGTCTCATATCGTTGGCCACCCGTCTCCTCCCATTCTAATAGGGCCCACATGTAACGACTACGAGACAGAATCATCACCGTCCATTACTACTATTTTCGTCATGCAATGGAGGCCGGAAAAAGAAGAAATCGTCGTCGCGCGTTAGTAACCATCTCTTGAGATGAAACCCAAAAGGTGTGATTATTTTGCTGGTGGTGTTGGTCGCCGGTGGTGGCCGGCAAAAGTGCAGTGGTTGTGTGGTAGCTGCTGCATATTGTGAATGTGTGAGAGGGAGGTGTCGGCCGGTGGTGGGAGGGAGGTAGAGACTAGTGGTGGGACGGACGTGGCGGCCGGTGTGGTTCTGTGATGGTAATAGGTATAACAAAACGATTAAGTGGTGGTGCGGTGACAGGCAATGAGTGGCGATGGTAATCTGTGGTGGTGGGTTGCCCGTGGTGGTTGTGGAACGGTGGTGGCCGGTGGTGGCTGTTGACTGGTGGTGCTTGGTGGTGGTGGTGGTGGTGATTAATGGTACAATGGTGGTGGGTTAGAAAAGAAAAGTGAGAAGAAGACGGTGGGGGTGGGTCCCACTCTTATTATGTATTTATTGTCTAATTTTAATACATAAAACTATTTTAATAGGGATAATTATATATTTGTCCTTGTAAAATAATTTAATTGCATATTTATCAAATTCAAAATTAAAATTGTATATATTCCCTCCATTAATCTTTTTAATTGCATATTTACTCAAATCATAATCAAAATTGCATATATCCTCTTTCTTAATGAAATTTTTTTCAGATTTACCTATTTTGATTTATTTTATTAAAAATAAATTATAGATTGATTTATTTAAATTTTTTAAATTTATATTCAACCCATTTTTAGCTTTTTTTTTTCTTTTTATAATTTTTTAGTTTTTTTATGTTTTTTAATCGTCTTTTGCTAATGAGTTTTAGTTGTTTCTTAAACATTTTTTCTTTTTGTGTTTTATAATATTTGTTTATGTTGAGTCTATTTTTTATCAAGTTTTTAGAGTAACAATAATAAAATGAAATACAAATATCAAACTTTTAAATTGTTGCAAAACTAACAAATTATGACAAAAACAATCACAAACAATCATAAATAAAATAGTCATCCTATAATTTATTATTAATAAAATATCAAAATAAGTTAATTTAGTATTATTTTTATTAAAGAAGGGTTTATATACAATTTTAGTTTTAAGTTGGGTAAATATGCAATAAAATATATTAAGGAAGGGGATATATGCAATTTTGATTTTGATTTGAATAAATATGCAATTAACAAGATTTGTAAGGGTATATATACAATTGTCCCATTTATACTAGTTTTATTTTAATACTCAGGGGTGATTTGATCATTTTATAAGAACCTAACAAAAAATTAACAAGAGACCATTTATGTTACGGTTTTTTAAATGTTTAGACCAACCTTGTAGATTTTGAACTTAAGTAGTTTTTAAACTTAAGAATCATAAGTAAAAATAAATATAAACACAGGAATCTTTATGTAATTAACTAAAAAAATGTTTAATTTTAAACCGATAGGCAACAGTGGTATACAACTATACACCACCTTATCAAGTACCTGACATTTATAACTCACCATCTCTTGTACAAAGAAATAAATATAAATAAAAACAAGAAAAGGTTACTCAGAGAAAATCAAATATCAACCACTCACATTTAAAGGACACCATATTTTGTATGGGTACCTTTCGTCATATCTTCTCCACATTCCAAAATAACTTATTAACAACACATTTGTGTGATATCAAACTATTGAATAGAGATCAACGATATGAATTCACTTCCTACCTTAACCGTTCTTGAACGGTCCCAAGTATCACCACCACCAGCCACCGTAGGCCGCCACACGCTGCCGCTAACGTTCTTCGACATCTTTTGGTTAATTTCTCATGATCCCGTACACACTCTCTTCTTTTATGAGCTCCCAATCACCAAATCTCACTTCATTCAAAGTATTGTCCCCAATCTTAAACAATCTTTATCAATCACTTTCCAATATTTTTTCCCTTTTGTTGGTAAACTCACTATATTCCCTACAAGCACTAGAAAACCTGAAATTCGATACGTTGAAGGTGATTCTGTCGCGGTTACATTCGCAGAATGTAATCTTGACTTCAATGATCTTGCTGGTAATCATCCTCGTATGTGTGACAAGTTTTATCATCTTATACCTCTTCTTGGGCTCACTGCGAAAGAGTCCGATTGCATTACGATCCCAGTGTTTTCGGTTCAGGTGACACTTTTTCCCAACTATGGGATTTCTATCGGGATGACAAATCATCACACCCTTGGTGACGCTAGCACGAGGTTTTGTTTCTTGAAGGCATGGGCGTCCGTCGCTCAATCTGGTTCCGAAGAGTCATTTCTTGCTAATGGAACAATGCCGATTTATGATAGATTGGTGAATTACCCGAAACTAGATGAAAGTTATCTAAAGTACGCGAATGTTGAAACGTTTAACGAAGAGTACCAACTTCCAAGACTTTCTGGACCAACTGATAAGGTTCGAGCCACGTTTGTTTTGGCTCGAACCACAATCAATGGGTTGAAAAAACTGGTTTCAACCCAGCTTCCAACATTAGCATATGTATCATCATTTACAGTAGCATACGCGTATATTTGCAACTGTGTAGCAAATGTACACAACGATGAGCAAATGTTATTTGGTTTCCCCGTTGATTGCCGGTCGCGAATGGATCCACCAATCCCGACCGCCTACTTTGGCAACTGCATCATGCCGTGCATGACTTTAGCAAGAACAAGTATTTTTAAAGGAAAAGAAGGGTTCCTAAAGGCTGGTAAACTGATCGGTGAAACTCTACATAAGATGTTGACCGATAAAGATGGAGTCGTGAAAGATTTAGGGCCTGTTGACAGTTGGTTTCCCGACGAGTGGCCAAAGAAGTCCATTGGGGTCGCTGGAACACCAAAACTCAAGTTTTATGACTTAGATTTCGGGTTTGGGAGGCCGAAAAAGCATGAAACGATTTCGATCGATTATAATGGATCGATATCTGTTAGTGGATGCAGAGAATCGAACGAAGATCTGGAGATTGGTGTGTGTCTTTCGGCTACTGAGATGGATGTTTTTGTTAGCAACTTCTATTCTGGTCTAGAATTATACATTTAGGTTTATCAGGGTACTTTTGCTTGTTGTTCATGTTAATTCATCAGTTAATTCAATTTGCCTGCTACTTTGTGGCTTCACATCAGCATTATGAGCATTTTTAGCAGCACTTTGGAGATCTGGTTTCTCATTTTGATTGATTTTAGCTATACCTACCCCTTTAAGGAAATACAAAACCATCCATATAGACATATAGTTAGAACTTGTAATTTTTAAATTACAAAGGTAACATTCGGGCGTGCTAATTTGGGTACTTTTGGAAACTAAACAATGGTTATTTGCTAGATACTAAGAAGGTTAAAGAGCATGTACTTTGTTTTCCGTTACATTTTCAGTGTTACCGTCAGGATTAATAAATCCAAATATTATTCAACCCAAACCAAAACGTTTACACCCAAAGATATCGAAACAAGAACTTAAACAAAACTAAGAAAGACTCAACACTATAATCGAAACCTGAACAAAACAAACAATCTGATTAAAATATAACAAACCCTAAAACACAAACGAAGAAGAAGATTTTAGAGTAGATCGAGACAAGCTGCTAATAAGAATCTGGCTCTTAACATGAAACGAGGAATAAAATCCCTAGACAAAAGAAAAAAGTTAGTGGAGGCTTGAGGTTTATTCATGAAGTAGAAACAAAAATTAGTAAAATCCCTTAGAAGAAAATATTGAAAACAAATAGTGGAGGTTCCTCCTTCTCCCTAGTCCTTACTACATTTATTTATGTTGTGACAAAATGTGGAATTTGAGACAACAAAATCTAACATCGCAGCTTGAGTATACAATGCATATCGACCATGGGTTTGCATTATTCAAAGATTTTTGCTTACTTTGTTAAAATTTATTGAACAAAATACTTTATATGACTTCACTAGGTTATTCAATCTTTTATTTTATAAAAAGATTGAATAACAAAAATATTAAATATTTATTGATGATTAGTAGGAATTGTAAAACGTTATTTTAATATAACATATGATTAAATTTACGTATGGTTAAGTATTTTGATTTTTTTATTATTTTCAAAACTTTTGTTTTAAAAAATTGCTTTGAATTTTTTTATTATTTTTTCAGTATTTTGTTGTTTAAAAACTTCGGGTTTGTTTTAAATAAATGTTATTTTATAAAAGTTTTATTTTATAAAAAGATTGAATTTAAATATTTCATAATTTAAAAAAGCTTTATTTTTTTAGAAAATCATAGTTTTAGAAAATTTTATTTTTGAAAAAATATATTTTTAATCAAAATACTTAGTTTTTATTTAATGAAAAAATATTTTAAAAATTATTAATTCAAGTACTTGAATGTATAATAGAGAGAGAAAGAAAAATATTTGAAAATTAGTTACTTGACTTTTAAAAAATAAAATAAATAGTTTAGCAGGGAAAATAATTGTGGAAAGCATTGTGAGAATGTCATGTGTCCCACATTGTAAATGATTATTAGTATAGATTACTATTAATCTGATTTAGCACGGACTAACTTATGTTTCATACAACGACTTTAATTCTTGCTAGCATTTGGTATGCTATGGCCAATGTTGAGTCTGTTAATCTTCATACCAAATTAGGGTTGTCTTCCTCGCATCTTAGTATTAGAACAATGAATTTTGGAAGTCATTACAGATATATATTTGGGAAAATTTCATAAAATAGTAAGCAAGTTTTAGTAGTGTTCTAATTAGGTAACTCATATTTTTATTTGTTCCAATCAGGTCACTAAAGTATTTAAAAATGTTTTAATTAGGTCACCAATATTTTTATTTGTTCTAATCAGATCGCTATAGTTTTAAAAGTGTTCTAATTAAGTCATTCATGTTTTTATAATTTTTTAAATAATTCACAAAAAATTTAAAATAATTTAGTTTTTTATATATATTGTCAAATGGAGATTTTTCAAAATAAGTGTTTAGAATAGATTGGCAGGTAAACGAGCAACATGTTGTGCCGCGACTCTCTTTTGAATAGAAAACCCAATTCTACTAAAAACAAAGTTTTTAAAAATTTTTACAACTTATGAATAACCTGATTAGAACAATTTTAAAACTTTAGTGATCTGATTAGGACAAAAAAAATTTATGAGCCGCCTCCAGCCACCATAGGCCACCAGTCGTTGCCGCAAAATTTCTTTGACATCTTTTGTCATTATCCCGTACACACTCTTTTCTTTTATGAGCTCCCAATCATCAAAACTCACTTCACTCAAACTATTGTCCCTAATCTTAAACAATCTTTATCAATCGCCCTACATTATTTTCACCCTTTTGTTGGTAAACTCATCATACTCCCTACAAGCACTATAAAACCCGAAATTCGATACTTTAAAGGTGATTCTGTCTCAGTTACATATGCAGAGTGTAATCTTGATTTCAACGATCTTACTGGGAATCATCCTCGTATGTGTGACAAGTTTTATCATCTTATACCTCTTCTCGGGGCACACACGTAAAGTGTTTGATTGCATAATGATCCCAGTGCTTTCACTCCAAGTCACCCTTTTCCTGAACTGTGGGATTTCCATCAGAATGACAAATCATCACACTCTTGGTGACGCGAGCACCAACTTTCTTTTCTGGAAGGCGTGGGCGTCGATAGCTCAATATGGTTTTGATCACGCATTTTTGGCTAATGGAACATTACCGCTTTATGATAGATTGGACAAATACCCGAAACTAGATGAAAGTTATTTAAGGAGAACTAAGGTTGAAATGTTTAATGAAGAGTACCAACTTCCAAGACTTTCTGGACCAACTGATAAGGTTCGAGCCACATTTGTATTGGCTCGAACCATAATTAATAGGTTCAAAAAATAGTTTCAACCCAACTTCCATCACTAGAGCATGTAGCATCATTTACCATAGCATGTGCATATGTTTGACACTGTGTCGCCGAATTATACGACGATGAGCTAGCATTGTTTTCTTTTAGTGTCGATTGTAGGACATGAATGAATCCACCGATATCGACGACTTACTTTGGCAACTACATCATGCCGTGTAGGAGTTTAGCAAGAACAAGTATTCTAAAAGGAAAAGAAGGATTCTTGACCGCTGCTAAATTGATCGTAGAGAATCTACATAAGATGTTGACCGATAAGGATAGAGTCGTGAAAGATTTAGAACCGATTGGAAAATTGCATCCCGACGGATAGCCAACGAAGAGGAAGGGGTGGCGGGAACACCAAAACTCAAATATATGACTTGGATTTCGGATTTGGGAAGCCAAAAAAGCATGAAACGATTTCGATCGATTACGGTGGATCAATATCTATTAGTGTGCAGAGAATCTGACGAAGGTTTGGAGATTGGAGTGTGCCTTTCGGCTACCGAGATGGATACTTTTGTTGGTAACTTCAATAGTGGTTTAGAGATGTTTTTATGAGTTTCAATATAAGATCCATACTCAACACCTATGCGGATCCAAGATAAGTAACCCGATATAAATTAGAGGGATATTATAAAGGTGATCACTACCCGATTAGTGACTGTTTGTAGGGATGATCACTACCCAGTTAGTCACAAGTTGCAAAGGTGATCACTTAGTGAGATATCGAAAAGGAGATTACTAACCACTAAGTGATGTGAAAGGGGTGATCACTACCCGTTTAGTGAGATGTTAAGAGGATGATCACTACACACTTAGTGTGATGTAAAAGGTCTAATCATCGCACTATCAGTGAGATGTTGAAGGGGTGATCAGTTTCACTTAGTGAGACATTTAATGGGTGATCATTACTCGATTAAAGATATTAACAGGTGTACACTTTAGAGTAGACATTATCTAGATAACCAAACCTGGATTTTGGGATGTTACAAGCCGTTAGAGAACACAATCTATTAACTAACTGATGACCCATTAAGTTAAATCATGTGTCACATGATCAGCTTCAAATCTGGCTACAACATTAACATCCATCTATGCACCAAGAAGGGTTCAAAATTTTCATTTAATATCACACGTCAAATAGAAAGGGACGTTTAAAGTGATTATATAAAATTCATATGACCTAAAAGTTATGAACATCTAGAATTTACCAAAAATCACCTCCCAAAGCATCTCAGAATCGAAGATGTGATAGCGGAGGTGAAGAATTTAACGCCAGCCGATCCTCCAGGAAAGTAGGAAATTGCATAGTATGACAATGAGATGACCTGGCAGAATTGTAAATATCATCAAATTGCTGTAGAAAAACGAAAGCGTGCAGTAAGCCAGTAAAGGTTATGATTTATTACCTGTAACAGAGAAAAGAATACAGAAAGAACATAACTGTGAAGCACCATCGAAACATAAATGGTGCCCACCATGCTCCCAATAAAGCCCAATGTAATAGGTAGTCTCTGCAAATAGAAGAGATAATCATATAAGGTCAGGTTACAAAATTATAAGTGCGGGTGGCAATATGAACAATTGAACATGATGGGTTGACCCCAAACAGTTTTTGTCCAAAATTATTATTTTTAAGTAAGAACTGGTGTTTCATATATGATTATCCAACATTATAAGTACAGGTCGCAGGTGGCAATATGAACCGGGTTGGATTGACCCAAAACATTTTTTTGTTGAAAGTTGTTATGATTTTTAAACTAAAAAGTAAAAACTAGTTGTCAAATATGATTAAAAAATTATAACATTTCAATCATAATTTTTCTTTTTAATAAACCAATTAAGAAAAAAATGCTTTGAGTGGTTTTAGACATGTTCTAACCACGTGGCCTGTTTCTTGTTAAGCTAAGGAGCTGAAAGTACAACTTCTAGTAATAAGCAGTGAATTATGAAAATGATAGTGTTAAGTTTGTAACTAGAAATCACTACGGGCATGGGTTCAATGATATAGTGGAATGAGAATGGGAATGGGGATGGATTTCAAAACCCGCCTCTATTGATGGGTATAGAGTGGCACATTTGTGGGTTATATCCATTCTTAAAACCCAAACTAATCAACCAAATACTTCTATCAGGAACGAAAGTTGTGCCTTCTTTCCTATACCCATAAACCAAAGTACCAAACACTACCTAAGTTTTTGAACCTAGAATCAAAGAAATCGTCACTTTAAACAGGGAACAACACAGAGTTGTTTAAATTACCTCTTTGGATGTCATATGTGCAAACTGAGTTCTATATCCTTTGAGAGCAAAAAATGAAGCAATTATGAGGGCACAACCAATGGTGAAACATATAGCAAACTTCTGAGGCACAAGCACCATGACTGGAAGAAACACAGTGACAGCAATGAAGACAAGGAATACCCCAACAGCAAGAAGCATACCAAATGTCATAAGAGATTTTCCGGTTGGGACATTGCTTGTCGCAGATTGAAAATTTCCAGGTATGTCCCTCACTCCCTTAGAAACTCTATAAAATTAGGGAAAAAATATATATATTTGGTATTGACACATTAGCATTATAAATTTGTAATAACATATTAACACACAAGAGAGTGCAGAGAAGGTATAAACCACACTTGCACATTCAACCATGAGAATGATGGTTTTTGTAGAAGATGCCTGAAATATATATTAACTAAGGAAAAAAATGTGCAAGGTTACAAGTGCAACATGCATAACTCTCCTATGAAAGAATTATATCCAAGTTCATTATACTTGAAGTACTGATGTTGAAATGGCTTTTAACATGAACTTGTTTGCCTTCCAGTCACTTGGGTCATAAAAAAATTAAGTTGTTAAGCCCATGCTTAGCCTCAGCCCCAATGCATGATTTTGATTCTAATCAGACTAATTAACTGTAATAGGCAATTATGGTAATTTCATAATTAATTATTTGTATATATGTGAAATTGGCATATGATAAATGTATTTGATTCCTATCACAAGTATTCATCTTACTATACAACTCTAGCTTAAACTTTGATGCTAAATGACTAAATCATCATTCCTAATTCCTAAAATTACAATGCCATAAGGACATTGTAGTATTTCAGCCTTAAAAGATCCAAAAACTTAAATCTAAGACTAACGGTGCCAGGAGTTGCACTCTTAACTCATACATAGTGTGTGCCTTAACTTTTTCAGTCCAACTATACAATCTTCCAATTTAATACTTCACACATATTCCCTAAACCCTAAGAAGATGAAATTTTCTATTGAGCTTTTACGCATAACTTTTGATTTCACGAACCAAAGTCAAATAAATACATATCAATTATCAACTACACGATTTCATAACTCATCCTAAATCACCATTACTAGGTTTTGATGCACAACATCACAAGCATCAGATGAACACACGCAACCAAATCTACACTACAAATTTAATCACATACTGAAGTGTAGAACCTAGCATACAAAATCAAACAGCAATGCACAACAACCGACTTACACATTGAAAGTACCGGACACCTTATCGTTCGCTGATCGAACTGCGGCTTCGAGATCGAAACCGAGGCCGGAGGAATCTAGATCGTGATTAGACTGTGAAGAAGCAGCGTAAGCGTTCCAATCAGCAAGAAGAGAAGGCGATTGCTTCGTCAGATCGCTGTTCTTCTGGCTCGGACCTCCGGTGAACCACGATTGAGCCGTTTTGTGCATATTTGTGGTCTGAATGTAGGACTCTCGATTACTTCAGGTTAGTGACAGCAGGAGCTTTGATTGAGATTATTTGAGAAGATCGTTGTTGTTGTTGTTTGTGTCACCGGAGATTTGCAGTTACAGTCGGATTTCACGATCGTAGGGGACTATTGTTGATCGACGGTGAACTGATAACTGCTTGATTTGCTGAATGTGCGAATGTCAGGTGGTGGAATTGGAGCTTCCGATTTGTTGGATCCCTAAATATATCGAATCGGACTTCTGATCGGATCGAACCGTGTTATATATTTTTTTATTTTTTAATTTGGTATTTTGTTCTGAATAGTATAATAAGTTTTGAAGAAAACTCTATAACTGGTTCATGTGGTTTGATCAGATTATACATTTGATCCTTAGACTTTGAAAGTTACAAAGTTGGTTTAAACTTTAGTGTAGTCATTGCAAGTTTTATCCTCATATTTTAAAATTTAAAAAGTTAATCCAAACTTTATATGAGTGTTATACTTTTGGCTCCCAAATTTTAATTAAAAGTTAGTCTAAACTTTTTAAAGTGCATAATAGTTATTAAATGAGCCATATAATAGACTATAACAGGTTTTATCTTATTATGCTAAATTTATTAGCAGGGTAACACGACATGTTTATGGCATGTTTCTTAAAATGAGCCAATTTTATGGTTTACTAAATAATTATATACGCATGTTTAACATTGATTATATTTTGTGACATTGTGTTTTGTCTCTTTTTATTCCTTAACAACGTTTGGTGAGTTGTGCCAATAATTGTGTTATATACGTCATGTCAGTTGTGATATTGATATAACTGCATGTAATCGCACTAAATGTGTTGTGCCATGGAATCCACTTATTTAATATGTATGCATTAATGTATAAGAAAACAATATATTTAGTTGAACATGTTGTTTCTATGTTTAGGGTTCTAAAAGAATCCGGATGTGTTATTATAACAATATAACACGTTTTGCTAGTTTTGGACTGCTTAATTCGGCAAATGATTTTATAACAAGCCTTAGCAAGCATGTGTTATTAGTTCTTTTATGTTTTAAACTAATAATAGACTAATTACATTTGGTCGACGATCAATATAAAGAAAAAAAACATAATGAATATATTCTTTTATTAATTTAACTTGTATACATAATATGACTCAATGTCATCCGGATTCTTTTAGAACAACTAATTGTCTACTAATTTTAATTAAATGTATATGTATTTGTATTATTTAAACTTTTAACTTCTTAAATAGGGAGTTTAAGCATATAGAATGTACCATTCGAGAGTAGCCAGTTAAATCATAAAGTATGAATTTTTTGATAAAATATTAGTTTTTTTTCTATTTTTAATGGAAAAATAAAACAATTTTATCAGACAATAGGAAAACCAGCTCCTAGTAAGGCATTGTAAGTCGGATCTTTTCTAATAAAACAAAATAGTTATTGTCACATGTTATTTTCTCAAACTAATTTTGTTACATGGTATATTCTTACACTTATTTTGTCATATACGACTATCATAACAAACCAACTATATTTAACAAATATTAAATGTTAATGAAAATATTTATATCATTTTCAAATTATAGCATAAGATTTATTAATTATTTAAAAACATGTCTTTATTTTTTTATTAAAATGAAATTTTTATTTTTTACTAAAAATATTACTTTAAAAATTAATTACTAATTGTTACTTTAATATTTATATTCAACTTGTGTAGTATACATGTTTTTAACCTAGTGTTATAATATTACATCTCCTTTCTTTAAAAATTGATTATGAAGTTATATAAGTTTTTTTTCTTCATTTACTAAAATTGTTTTGAACTTCGAAGTGTGCTCCATTTCCATCCTTACACGGGCCGGGCTTGTCTTTTTCGAGGCCCATAATATCATGATAGGGTTTCAAAATCTCCTCTCAAGGCGAACGAAAACCCATTCGCCGTTTATAGACGATTCTCGTAACCCTATTTCTTACCCTTATATTTCATCCGTTAATTCATCTTCTCCTACATTCCAAAAACCACGACGACATCCGTTAATTCCCCATTGTTGTTCTTTTTTTTTTAAATTGATGTTGAATAGAAACATCGGTCAATTCGTCAGTTCCCACACGGATCTAATCTTTGATCTTGAGTTATTATCAAATCCGTAGCTGTTCACGAGCGTACAAAGTTGGAATGTAATTAACAATCTTATTTACGTTTCAATGGTAATGGTCTCGTGAGAGTTTATTTGTTGAATTTTATTGTTCATCTAGGTTAAAATGTGTTAGATTACAATCTGATTGCTAGAAATTTGAGATAATAAATTTTTTTTTTCTGACGTGCGGCTGGCCGAGCTGAACGGGTTAAGTGTTACCGGACAGTAAGTTAATACAGCCGCTACATGGAAAATAAAATTGTGGCATAAAACCAGCTCTTGACTGTAAAAGTAACACAGGACAAGATTGATAGTGCTACACATTGTTTGCTCTTTTAGGACGTGATGTTAACTTTTCGTATTGATTTTGATGAATTGTGTTCGACTTATCTATTACTAAGAAAAAACTTTTGTACTTAGATTTGAACAAGAGATCTTTAAGATTTAAAGTTTAAATTATCATGCTCATATTATTAAGACTAGAAGATCAACTGTAACTATCTAATTACATGTCCGCCACTAATGACTCTATAACGTCATGTTGGAGAAGCCTTTGGTACTTATAAACTATATGGCTGGTTTGCGATATAAATAGTTTGATTCATGATTATACATACTTATCTAACTTAACTTGGCTTCGATTTTGTTATATAGTATGAAAAAAGTTTGTAAACATTTTTTTGCATATCTAATTTACGTTTAAATTAGGAAAGTGGATTTTAATCAATTCGTTTCAACCTATTTGGAATGTGTAATAATATTTGAATTCGAATATCAAAATGAAGAACCCAAAATTCCAAAACACATAATTTCATCAAGTCTAAGAACCTATAGCGTAATTCTAACACGCCATATTGACCTTCCAAGCAATTTTCTCTTCCAAAAGCTATAGGTTGAAAATTTAAATATTACTTCTTTAATAAAATAATAATTAAAAAGACGCGTGTTAGCATCATATTAATTCACATTAAAAAGTTTTTGTTTCTCTTTTTATTAATTAACTACATTAATTACCAATAATATTATTTATTTATTTATTCAGTTTAAAAATAGGTTTTTAATAAATTAAATGAATCTTTTTATTAGTGTTATTTCAAAAGAAAAAAATTCTTATAAAAATAATAATTTTTTAAAACATCAAACTTTTAATAATATAAAATATTATAAAATTAATGTTCTAAAAAGAAAAAATTTTATAAGCTAAAAACAATTAAAATTGAGAGTTATAATAAGGATATTTTTAAAAAATAAATTTGATATTTTTTAAAACGGTTTGTTTTGAAACAAAATGTTTAATTATGTTTGGAAAAAAACTAAGAAAATTTAAAACAAATGTTTAAATAGTTGTTATCATTGTTTTATTATTTATAGCTTCTAATTATACATAATTTTAATCATATATTATCTTTGAATATTATATTATAACTAAAAAATTTTAATTTATTTAATATATTATTTATTCAGTCCGTGTAACACAATGGGTTTACTAAAACTATTAATCGTAATAATTTCATTCGAACTTATAAAATCTATACTAAAAAACCAAAATGACTAGAAGTCATATGGTATTTTTCTACACCTATCAATCTAGACTCCAACTACGATTTGAACACGCGATGCTACTAGAATGAAAGTTAACCAATTAATAATATATTAAACACTGATGATTATTTATATACTTTTCAAATTATAAAGCAATTTTTTTGTTAAATTAAAAACATTTTCTTTTATTAAAAAGCAGACATTTTTTAAAACAAAAATTTATGAAATATGAAGTTTTTAATCAAAAGAACTAAAAAAACATTGTTGTAAAAAAAGTAGTTTTAAAAAAATTGAAGTGTTTAAAAAAACAACTTTTTTTAAATCAAAAGTTTTGTAAAGATGAAAGTTTAAAAAAAAGATTTTTATTGTTTTATTACTTAAAGTTTTTAATAAATAATAATTAATTTATATATTTATTTAACTTGTGTAATACACGTGTTTATAAACTAGTAAACTTATAATTGAGAAACTACTATGTAGTTTTGTTCGACACTGCTTTGAAAAATCTAATAGTTGATTAATGTTTAGTAAATAAGACTGATTAATATTAGATGTAAAGTAAATTACAAAAATGACCTTTAATATTTTTATAACTAATTTTAGTTTTCAACTTTTATCTTTACTAATTACAATGGATAACCTTTATATATATGGTTTGATTCGTCTTTAATCATTTAGTCTAACGATTGTTAGTTAACTTAATATGTAGTAATTAACAAATATGAAGCAAAACATATACATAAAGGTTGTCAGTGTAGCTAGTAAAGATAAAATTGATAAGTAAAAATAGTTACAAACATAAAGATCCTTTTATGTGATTTACTCTTAAATATAAGATTATTGGATTTTAATAATCCCCAACTTTTATTTATTGGCCGTAATTAAACTAAACTTCAAAATGTTTACAAACAATTATAACTTTAAGCTTATTTTTCCTCTAGCGTTCTCTCACTAACTAAGAGTTAACCCCGTTAGTTTTTTTGATGATGTGGACTGCTTATACGGTCAAAACACTAAGGAGAAAGTTGAACTATACCATTAGGTCCGTCAATCTGAAACTTCTACACCCTAAAACCCGTCAATCGTTATCTCATGATCTGAACCACTTGATTCGTTAAAGGTAGATTTTAGGTGACGATGGAGGCTAGACACAGAAAAATAGATCTGGTATACGCTGGACGGCGACAGAGTTGAAAAATAACTCAAAGTTGGCCACATTTAATCGAAAAAATAACGGACGGGGTTAACTTTCAGTTATTAAAATATCGTTAAAAGAAAATAAACTTAAAGTTGATAGTGTCTGTAAATATTTTTTGAGTTGTGATTAATACCAGCAATAAATAAAAGTTAGGATTATTAAAATACGATAACCCTTAAATACATGAATTCTAAATTTCAGTTAATATATCAAAGCCTTTTAATACGTTAGATGATTACTTTCTCAAATAATAGAATTCAAGTTTCATCACGAGTATCCGGTGGAAATTTAAAAATAATTTAATGTATGAGTTTGCCATTAAAAAGAAATATTGATTAATCTAATAATTGGAACCACTTTGAAATTTCCCGCCAAACAAAACCCCAATGGACATTAGGATTTTCCCCCTAATATTTCACTCTCCTGACTCCACCGTCTTCATTTCAATCTGTCCATCGGCAATTTCAATCTCCAGCTCCGCCGGCCGTCCGCCTTGGCGCCTCTAACCGCCATCAGGTCCGCCGGAAGGTAAATCAGCTGTCTTATAAGTTTTAAAAACAGCTATAAACCTCAATTGGAATACTGCAAAAGGCAAAATGGTGATAGTATAGATTTTAAAATAAAAACACTATAAGTAATTGACACGTAAACTTCTGTTTGTAGAGGCTTGTTCATCGAGTGTTTATGTGCTATTTTGTTGTTATTTCTTACCGGAAGTTAAATGATTAGTGATTGAATTGATCTGTAGTTAAATGATTATTGATGTTGCGTTTTTTTGGTTGTAGCCTAGGTAGTCTGTGGTTTCATGGAAATTCTACATGTTTTAGTTTGATTAATATCTAAATCACAGAGTTGACTACAAATTTAATGTGATTGTTGATGATGAATCCCCTCCATATGGTTATTCTAATACTATTTATTGTAATTTAGTAGCAATGAGCCAATCAATTACTCTCAATAATTTGACAGTTTATATGATTCTATGAGTTAAAATATATG
Organism: Flaveria robusta; assembly: GCA_025506415.1. Taxonomy (NCBI): domain Eukaryota; kingdom Viridiplantae; phylum Streptophyta; class Magnoliopsida; order Asterales; family Asteraceae; genus Flaveria; species Flaveria robusta. The sequence goes on from JACCIZ010000242.1 coordinate 73,437, forward strand.
TCTTTTTTCGATTCAATGTTTAAACTTATGATCAGTAATGGGTATTTTACATGCAAATTCAGTAATTTTACAGATTAAACAGTCTTAAGTGATTCTGCTTTTCAGATTAGACATTAGTCGCATTACCAATTTAAAGGACAAACGACAATAAAAAGATTGTGTAGAATGATTTGTGATGACACACCTGCGAATTTGGGCGAATCAGGTATGTGGATCGTGGGTTGTTTTCTCTCTTTTCACTTGATTAAATAACTAAAAAGATTCAAGTTTATGCATTTTCAAGGCAATGAAAAATATCTAACATTTGTTGGTTTTTTCTATCAGAACCTCCTCACATCCAGAATTGGTTCTCAAGCTATGAATACGAATCATTTGTGCTTGAAACGAATGATAATTTTGGATTTTCTGACGATCAAGGAAGCCAGAGTTATGAAAATGAGTGTAGTACTGGAAACGCGTTGAAACCAACAGACAATTCAAGGGAATCGGTCACAAATGGGAAGAATGATAGCATGTTGATCAAATGTAACCAATCTGAAGAAGAGAACACTCGTCAAAACCAGGTAGGATCCTATTTTCATATCTTCTATTAATTTATGGATTGGTTCTTTTTGTAGTTTAAGTTGATCTTAACTTGTGTTCATGAAGGATACACGAGCTAATTTCAACTTTAATTGATCTGTTTTAGGTTTTGGAATCTTCAGATTTGCCTTTGCTCTCCCCTGGTATGCATAAATCCTTTGAAAATATGCAGTTTATAGTTTTATTGCACTAAGCTGTAGTTTATGTCCAAATCAATGAAGGTATGGTTTTTTGTGTGTGTTTTATTACTTCAAACAGAACCCCCTAGCATTGATAATTGGTTCTCAAGCTATGTATATGAATCTCCAGAAGTGGATACCATTGATGATCTTATACTTTCTGATCATAAAGAAAGTGTGGCTGATTGCAATGAAAAGGTGAGCAAAAAGGTTTATTTATTTTATTTGAAGTAAAAAAGAAAAGGGTAAATGTCATAAATTAGTTTGTAACATCCAACCTCTCATAGCAACAAATGTTGTTCTTTTTGCCCATAAAAAGCTCACAAATTTGTTTTTCGGCGTCCACACTTAACTATAGAATTATTCTCTCATCCAATGCCATTTCGCTCAAAATGCGTTATTGATATGTGAGACAAAACACTTTTTTGAGCCAACATGGCAACATATCTTCTATCCACGACCAATGAGGGATTTGCCTGGGGCTTACAATATGACTTCTTGGAATCTTGGGAAGTTTTTACTTTGGTAATTTTATTAGTGTGGACTTTCAGAAACTGTCCATTTTGGTAATTTTAACTGGTTTTGATATTTTGATAATCACAAGTTTTTTGGTCGGTCTATTTTCGGAATTATAGCAGTAAAAACGTTAAAAATCACAAAAAATGCATCTAATTACCAAATGGGGACCAAAAAGATACTTTAATTATCCAAGTAAACAACTCAAAAGAGTTATAATTACCAAAAATATAGAAAAAAGGTAAAAGTTTGTGTTTTGGAAATACTTGTAAGTCAACAATAACAAGGATGTATTGTGTATTTGAAGATGGAGGAGTTTGAAAAGGATGAACACTTATGTGTTACTCCTGATGACCTTATATGCAAGCAAACTTCAGAATGTGATAATGGTTTTTTGAAGATAAAGGAGTCTGAAAAAGATGAAAAAATGTGTGTTACTCCTGATGTCCTTATATGCATGCAAACTTCCAAATGTGATAGTGGTACTTTGAAGACAAGTGTACTTGAAAAAGATGAAAACTTGTGTATCACCCCTGATAATTTGATTTACAAGCAATCCTCCGAAAGCGATAACAGCTCAGAAAAAGATGATAGAACCCCAACCGAGTTACCCAACAACAGTGCCAATGTGAATTCATTTGACAATGGAAGCAGAAAGCTTGAAGGACCTGGTGATGGTTTTGTGTCAATCAAAAGCAAAAAAGAAAACGACGAAAAGTCAAAGAAGGTCAACGGTGTGGATCAAAAGAGACTTGTTTCATCTGCTAATAAGATGATGAAAAAAAGTGATGAAAGGGTGACACTAGGAGATGTGACAAACATTCTTGAGGAGCATTCAAGCGTGACTGGAAAATGGAAGTGTCCAAGAAAAAGGAAACCAGACATCGGTCCACCATTAAAGCAGCTTCGACTCGGACAATGGTTTCATCATGTCTAACTGTTTGTTTTAATGGCTTTTATGAGGTTATTATGGGACAATAGTTTAGGTTAAAATGTTGAACATCATACATGAAATGGGATCATGTATGATATGCATGGAGTGATGATTGTTAGTATATTTGTTTCCAGACAATAGATTTAAGAAAAAGATTAAAACATAATTCTGTTCTGACATTGTTTATACTTAATTGGGCTAGAGTTTGTGTAGCTTATGTTAGTATTGGGGTTCTAATTAACAGCTGAAGAATCAACATTATCAATTGAAACTATAACTTAAGATGATTGATATTTATCTTTAAACAATGTCATTCAGCAGTTGAATTGAATAAAGTACCACCATAAGGATTTAAAATAGTCAGAAATCATATCCAGCCGATTAAGCTTATTAAGTTTTTAAGGATTTAAAATAGATAGAAATCATATCCAGAACCAACATAATTATCTAGAAATCTAATACAAGTGAAAATAAAGTTTCTGCATGTTAAAAATAAATATTTGGTCACCACATCCTTGAAACATTTTGAATGGTCACGGAACCCTTTGAAATAGACATATTTGCGAAGAGTTGTAAACTCGTGTGGTATAAGGGTTCTTATGTCCGAGATGATTTTCGTATAAAATTTTCAAGTTGTTGTATTCGATTAGGGTTGACAATTCTTAACACCGATATGTTAACACGACACACAGTTAACAGTTTTCGTTTTATTAACAGGTGAACATATTTAAAACACGATAAACATTACTTCTTAACAGGTTAAATACATGTAAACATGCATGTTTAAAGCTATTTATATTCTTAACTTATAAAATAATTAAATATACACATTTATGATATAGGGTAAGGTTATCTTGAGAACCATCTTTTTACGTGAGAAATTTAGGAACCAATATAAACCACACAATTAAGTCACATGCAAGTCACATGTCAAATCCACATTTTTTTTAAAATGTTCATAACTTTTTTTTACGATATTATTTTTTCAAAAAAATTACACTGTTAATGTCAGTATTTTTTTTATCTTTTCTACCCGTACCATATTGATATATATATATTTTTAAAATCTTTCATCCCTTATTTACACATGTGTAAATTAGTCATTACACATGTGTAAATTCTGTTTTACACATATGTATTTTCAGGTATTACATATGTGTAAAATAACGTTCATAAAAAACGATTTTTTTTTTATTTTTTATAATTTTTTTTTGTGAAAGAGGGAATCAAAAGAAACATTTTTATCATTTTACTTTTTTTGTTTTTATGTTATTTTTTGTTTTATAAATTTTTTTATTATGTTATCATTATTTATCATTTTGCCCTTGAAAATATGTGGCTCACATTGGTTCCTAAAGTTCTCACAAAATAAGTGAGTTCTCATTTGAACCATCCCCTATATATTTCATTGTTGTTCACGTACAGTTTATAAATCCTACCTTTTGTCCAACCACTTCAATTGAATATGACCACCACAATACCATTGAACGAGTCTATGGCCTCTGCCTGACTCCTCTACGAACTCCACCTGTTAATATATCTATTTAAATACATGTTATTTATTAATTAAAATTTTTATTGATTTTTGTTTCAAATATATCAAAGATTATCATGTTTAGGATTACATATTATTTAAGATTATAATGCAATTTTAGCAACTTTTGTTTCCTATATATGTGATTTTTATCATGTCTCTTAACAACTCTTATTGTGTAACATGTTTTTCAAAAAGATTCTCGTTTGTGTTTGAAAAAATTAGACGATTAGTTATCATATTGTTTGTGTCTTATCGTGTTTATGTATTTATCGTATTGTGTCTAACATGTTATCCGAGTTAACGGTAACTCCAATACGGACAATACAAAAACGATACGTTTATTAACACGTGTTCATTGTCTATCAAAATTTGAAAACTCTAGACTTCCATTAACATTTGGTGGAAGAACCATTGGTTCTGCTAATTCCAACGATGGTAATTTCTTACTGATTATTATGCTATTCTTGCTTAATTAGTATATTTAAGCCTCTGTTTGAGAATAACACAAATATGATGTCAAATGCTAAATGTACTTATGATTGTGAATTTAATTGAATGTTTATGTTTGGAAAACATATTAATTGTCAACACTATTTGGGTCATGTAAGGTGCTATTTGTTTTTTGTTTTTCCAGGAAAATATCTGCTGTCTGTGGACCGCATCTGTAGACATCTGCAGGATAAGATGTGGACCAAACGTCTGCAGTCTGCAAAAAGAATACTGTTTGTTTTTAACATCTGCAAACTGTTAAAATATTCTGTAATTAAAAATAAAACCCTAAACCAAATCATAAATCATACTACCTAAAATCACAAATCAAACGAAACCCTAAACCAAATCACAAATCATACTACCTAAAATCACAAATCAAACAAAACCCTAAACCAAGTCACAAATCATACTACCTAAAATCACAGTGACTGCAGTGGCTGCGAAAATGAAGGGGAAGGAGGTTTGGGTCAATGTTTTGAAGGTAGAGAATAAGAAGAGTGTAGAAGACTTCTGAAGTGAATGGTTTATGTTTGGCTCATGCAGACCTCATGAAGATATTTTTTAATAAAAAGTCTTCCAAAAAACAAATAATCTGTAGACCTCAACGTCTGCGCGTGGTCTGCACGACGCAGACAAAAGAGACCAGGAAGTGCTTTTCTGAAAAAACAAGCACGCCCTAAGTATGATGGATCTGACAGTCTGACCTTTGTTAGCGAGGACCATAGTTCGTAAAACCACCTTCGCCTTTAGGTGTGAGTACCTTAACAATACCGCATCGGATCTCAGTTAGACGAGTCTGGTGGAACATGGAGTTTCTTGTTAGGCAATACTGCACGACCTTTGACCCATTTAGGTGGGACTATGGTTCATAAAGGTAGCTTAAGGTGGCTTTTTGTAATGTTACAATTTATATGATGGTGTTTGCTGGGTTAAAAGTTTTGACTTTTCAAATTTGGGCTGTAGACAATCTTAAGCGTATGAACGGTTGCAAGTGTTGGGTCCACCCATAAACTTCAATCCTAGCTGGAAACTAAGCTTGTATTTGATTCAAGCTTGTATGCTTTTGTAGTAATAACAAATAATTAACATCAATTTAAAATAATATACGTCTTAAAAACATAATACCAAACAACTAGTATACAAGAAAAATCAAGGATGACCATTTATTCAAGCGAGCCAACGGACACACTACCTTGAACTCAAACTCTGCTCGAACAATTATACAAGTCACATATCTCAAGGTGTTATTACGAGCTAGTTTTTAAAATTACTAACAAGTTACTAGTCATGGGTTAGTTGGACAACCCTACTTTCATAATGCTTTTTACATTATCTCAACCTAATAAGTAATAACTCAAAGGTTGCTTTTAAGAAAAATATTTGCCTACCTTCATTAAATCTTGTTAAATGTAAAATCCAATTTAAACATTGTTGTATCCAAAATATAATATGGAACTTACATGTTTACAATGAATTCTTATTTAGTTTCCATAATCAATTTGCATTTTGTCTTCATACATCATTCTCATTTGATTGAACTATACGGGTAAAAAGTAGGGCTACAAAACAAAAACACCTAGTTCTTATTTCTTAATGGGTTCTGTTAGTATGACTACGTGCTCTAGTGAGTTCACTTGTGAACCCAAATAGCATTAAAACTATCAACAAATCTGACCCGAGTTAACCCAACCCAGATCTGTGTTTGAAACCTGGGTTAACCAAACAACTTTTTGAAAACCGGATCTGGTTTCCTTGTTTCTGCACAATTCAGTGGGTTAAATGGGCTATTAGTGGGATGTTGGGTGGTAATGTAAAGCATATAAACTTATCTACTTGGAATAAACTTGAGTTTCTGGCCAATTGAACTAGTGTTTAAACTTTAATTAGTTGCCTTTGCTTTCCACACTCTACTAATTATTTATTCAACTTGATGGTAATCTTTGTTTGCATTGTCATGTAAAGAAAATGAGTAGAATCTTGGAAATTGCTATTGCATAACTTTCAAATATGATTGGATCATTTATATATTTTACTTTTTTGTTTTTGGGGAATTTGACGATTGACTTTATAACTTAAAGACAATCTAAAAATTAAGAGACTTGTATATAGCTTAACTTGATAATGGTTAGGGGTGTCATTTGGGTTATTTAATCGGGATGGGTTCCTCAGGTTTTTAGGTCTAGGAAATCAACCTGAAAACTAAACCAGATAATAAATATTTATTTGGTTTACGGGTTTATTCGGGTCTGGTTAATCGGTAATCGGGTTTAAGCTAAACCATTGAGCTTTAAATTATTTGTTATCTCAAATGTTTGTGTATAAGTTGTATGCATGTGATCAAAATACATGTATGAGATTTAGCATTTGCTATCAATATAAAATTTTATTTATTATCTTAATACAAAGGCTTTTGCATAATTATGTTTACTTGATTATGCATATTTAAATATTCAAGGATATTATATTTTGATTATTCTTAAAGTTCATATTGTAAATTGAACCACAACAATAAAATTTAAAAAAAAAAAAAACCATAATTTTTTAAATCTTGTAAACACTAGCATACTACACATGTAAAATATATACACACTAATATAAAATTATTGGAAATTTTAAAAAACTAAGACTCGGGTTAACCGGGTTGATCCGATTCTCACAAAAGCAACCTGAATACTGAATCATTTATAATAATTACGTTTGGTTATATGTAATAATCGGGTTGGGTTGCTCGGGTTAGTCCTTAATCGGGTTCGAGTTGATATAGTTCAGGTTCGGGTAAAAACACACCCCTAATAATGGTAAAATGGTTAGAATGAGCTAACTCTTGATTTGTTTGATGTTACAAACATCATAGGATATCTACAGAAATCCTTCAATGGTGTTTTGAGTGACTCTCAATACTCAAATTCTTTTAAACAGAACCCTAATTTTAGCTATAATGTTTTCTCCTAAATTTCTTGATTTCATTTGACTCCGTTAGTCGTAAAAACATGTATTCTATTAATTCAACCATTTATTTGGCCGTCTAATGATTTTATATCTATCAATTTTATTTAAATTCTATCGTATAAAAAGAAATACTTCACTAGCCTTTCTTTGTCGTGCCTTGTAAGATTTATAGGTTCTTTAAAGTAGTACGGCTCATGTTATATAGAATATTTTCCATAATATTTATGATGATTAAAGAAACATTAATTCGTTTTATCACAATACTATTTGCGTGTATGAATTGACATTAATCAGTTTCAAACGCTATAAAATAATGCTTTACGATAATTTAAAATCTTCACAATCTCCATTACATACGTTTTCTGGTATGTTGAACTATTATTTCAGTAAATCATAACATATTAACATGATGCTACATTAAAGTTATGTAACATAGTATTGACCATTTTTGCTTCGAAATATCAAGCTATTTTTGAAGAATAGATTTTTAGGCCGTGAACAGTGTATTAATTATTTGAATTAGACTTGAAAACATCCTAATCCAAAATGATCCAAATTAGAAATCCCTTTATTCACAAAGAATTATGAAATTAGTTTTAAATCGAATTTGAATATGTGATTTTAAATTGATTTGGCCTTAGTAGTTAAATTCAAAAAAACAATATATAAAAGCATATGTATCTATATTTATTATACATATATATATATATATATATATATATATATATATATTTCTCATAATATGACTTATTTAAATATTAAATCATCTTAAATTCAAATTTAGAAAATTTAATTCAAATAACCCGATTCATATAACCTAAAAACCAAAGGTAAAGTAAATAATGTATAAATTTTTTTTTTCTTTTTTTTTAAAGTTCAATCATTTAAAAGCTTTCAATCCATCAAGTACTCGTATTGTGAAACCAAATTGTCTAACCATATGCATTTGTTGCCTAACCATGTTCACGTCTATAAGCAATGTTATTAGGACTAGATCCGACCGGTCAGTCCGACCGGTTGGATTGTGATTCGGTTGGGCCACCGGTTCGATCCACCCAACTCGTTGCCGGTTCAAACCGGTCAGCGGTTGGACCGGGAACCGGTTCGGACCAGATTTTGCAAACTTTTTATTTTTTTTATTCTAATGGGTTTAACAGATATGTCGGATGATAAATTTCGGTGTTAAATGTATAATTATTATTAAGTTTTATATATAACTATGGAATATACATATAAAATACTTATATAGAATTTATATATATCTCTATACTAATAAATAAAAATAAATCCAGACACTTGTCACCATTCTAGGCCATCTAATAATTGATTTTCTCGCTTCTCTCTCTTCTTAATTATGAATGCTATAATAGCTCATTAAGTAATAACTATCCATAATTAAAATTTCATATATGTTAATTTCAAATTTTCGAATGTGTAATATATGGGTTTATTCAATCCGTATAATACATAATATTTAAGACATAACTTTTTATATTATTAACCATGTAACAGTAAATTTATTTAGCCCGTGTATTACACGGGATTGTAACCTAGTAACTATATATAATCTATTAACTATAATAAAAGAATGTTTTTAAATGACACGTGTCAACATATTAGGTATTTTCATTTTATTTTCCCGCATCTCTCTCCTAATTAACGATATTAGTATATATGGTAATTAGTATATATAGTAATTATATTATTCAAAACATTTCTAAATTAAAAAAATAGATATCATAAAAATAAAAAACTAGATTTTTAATGAAAAACACACTTTAAAATTATATAAGACACAAAAAATTTCTTAAATACAAAGTATTTGAATACCATTTTTCTAAGTTTTATAAGATAATTAGTTTTTTAAAATAAAATTAAAAAAAGATCAGAATGTTTTAAAAAACAATTAAAAAAACACAATCTTATAAAACGATATTTTAAAATGATATTATTGTTGACTTTTACTTAAAATACTTATATATACATAACTCAATCATATGTATACTTTTTAAAATTTATTACAAATTATTTAATATTTTATTTATTCAACACGTGTATTACACGGGATACTATACTAGTATAAATATATATAATTATGACTTTATCTGGTTTTAAACCTGATCCGACCAGTCGACCAGTAAGATGATCGGTTCGTCGTCCGATCCGGTTCTGAGAAAATTTTCTATAAGAGTGAACTTTGTTTCCGTTAGATAACCCGAACCTTTAAGATAGCCTCCAAAGTCAAGTTGAGCGGATGTCAATATGGCCGATACAATACTGTTTGATTGTTGTTGTTTGTGTTCTTTTCAATCTTTGAATACAAATCAATGGTACCGCACAACACAAACAAAACACCAACAAGTAAAAGGGAACATCATAAAAGTATAATTATTATGTGTTTTAAATAATGATATATATAAAATATATTGATAGTTAATATGAATCTAGCTCACTTGATAGAAACGTTATTTTTTAGAGAGAATGTTGTAGGCTCAAACCTAAATATGATATAACTAGAAGTAATTTAGAAATAAAAGTACAGTTGATTAGCCGTTCAGTAAAATAAAATATACTAATAATGAGATGTATAAAAAGTTAAGTACAAATGTGGATGATTAGAATAACAATGGATTTATAAAAAAGAAAATATAACTTATTTTTTTCTATTACACCATTATATGTTTTAAAATGTCAAATATTTAGCGGTATTATTACATTATAGGTTTATAAAACTTTTATTTAATAACTTGGATGACAAGTAAAAGAAAACGACTTGATTATAAAAATGAAAAATCAAAATGTATGATTAAAATATTGTATTTGTTTACACTTTATACATATATAAATCCATTACAATTTTATTTTATCATATTTATACATTACATCGTACATATACCTTAGAACCTACCCTTTGGAGTTTTGTCTAGAATAATTTAAATTATAACAAAAAAGTTATAATGATAACAAACCGACTTCAATTTTCTACAAAAATGGAAATAATATAAACGTTTTAATTTAAAATATTTTAAATAAATAAGTGGACCCCTTTTAACTATAATTGATAATCTTAAAGGTAAGAACTTTACAAGATGGTGGGTCCATAAAGCACCAAAAAGAAAACTATTTTTATTTCATTAAACAAATATATAAATTGAAATATTGACGAAGGATAAGATTCTTAATCATATATTTTAGCAGATAGATTTGCGGCACTCAAACAAAAAGTTATTAATTCCATAAGTGGTCCTTCAACATAAGCCAAGTTACGTTTAGGTCCCTCAATTTAAGATTGTTTGAGGCTATGCCTAATTTCTAAAGTTTCACACACCTATTTCAATCATGTGTAAAAACTATAATAAAAATACATGCCAATTTATTGGTCGCTTAGAAGGAAGAAACGTTACAAGGGAAAGTGATGTATATGGACACTCCATTAGAAGCACGGATAATTTCTTGAAATTTAAATTATTCTAAAGTGATTTGATCATATTAGCAAGTTCAATTGAATTATGATTTTATATTTTTGAAATAGTCACTTCAACCTACCTGGCTTAAAGATGCTCTTTTCATGATTTTGTTAGAAAATAAGAACATTCATGTTGTTTCTTATAATTTCGCAACTTTAATCAAACTAAATGTTTCAAACATTTCATCATCTTGATCAAGTACAAAATATTCTAGACGCATATTATTGAAAACTTATTTGATTTGCAAATGGGTAGAAAATATCATCCCCTACAACAATTCGAAGTAGGTAGCCAAATAGGGGCATGAAATGGTCCGAACATGCCAAACCAAAAAAAGAATCGAAGAACTAGATCATATAATCCCATATCGATAAAGCTTTGGTGTTGGTTTAAAATAGATTTGATCTTAAATCAAACCACCACCCAAACTTCCAAGGTGGTGACACAAGTCTAATCTCATCAAAACTATAATGTTTTAATAAAAAAAATAAAAAAAAATCTTAAATCGTATGATATTCATACCGGAAAGGATGATAAATCAATTGTTTTTACGCCATAGATTGACAACAAAGGGTCTAGAGCGTACACAACCAATCCCAATCTAATCTAACTAGTTTGTTTTCCAACCCGCGCTTCGCGGCGGGGTTCGAACATGGCATATGTTAGGTAATCAAAAGACTTTGTTACTTAAAGACTCGGAAACAACGGTTCATTATGACTGCAAATAATGCATTTGCCACGCCAAAACAATGCTACGTGTTCTATTTCATCATCATTGCCTCGGTTTCATCATGAATATTCTAAAGAAAGCTTCAACAATAATGTTACCATCACAAACAAAGAGGTGTAATTTGTCACAACAAAGAGATGTAATTTGTTCTCAGATGCATGCATAGCATCATCATAAAACTAAATAGATGTAGATTTGAACCATTAATAAGAGAATCCCACAAATTCTCGTCATCATCAGGCAATACAACCGCATTACTACCGGCGGGGATGGCGGCTAGCAGATGCAACCACTTAACTTAGGGTGGTGGGCAACGGTGAAGGCGTAGCACCGTCACTGAAAACCCCAAAACATGTTGGAGGGGAGGGCACAAAAATGCGGCTAGGGTAGCGTGACACCGGCTCCACCGCCACCGACACCGCCTTGTTCTCCTCACAAACTGAGTTGTTGATCGTAAGTACCCTTGGAAAACCCCGATAGGAACAAGAAAACGCAGCTGTGGTGAGGAAACTGCGACGATATCGGGCCTGCCACGACCTACACCGCAACGATGACGGAAAACCGACGATGAAGAACCGGCCACCAAGCCGGAGCGGCAACCGCCTCAACTGTCTTCAGCACCACTGAGAACCTAGTTCTCTCTCCAAAACAATTATGTTGGCAAAATCAAATGGAGGAGATGACAACCATTAAAACCACAGCACAACAGTCGAGAGACACACCAAAATAGGCAACACAACAGTTGGAAAACCGGCGGCGACGAAACCACCACCAAGCCGGAGCGGCAACCACCTCGACCATCCCCGGCATCACCAAGAACCTAGTTGTCTCTCCAAAACAATCGTGTCGGCAAAATCAAATGGAGAAAAAGGACAGCCATTAAAAGCCTCAGCACAACAGCCGAGAGACACACCAAAAGAGGCAGAAAAACAGTCAGAAAACCGACGGCGACGAAGCGTCCACCAAGCCGGAGCGGCAATCGCTTAACCGTCTTCCGCACCACCGAGAACCCAATTCTCTCTCCAAAACAATGGTGTCTACAAAATCAAATGGAGGAGAGAACAGACACTAAAAGCCTCAACACAACAGTCGAGAAACACACTAAAAAAACAACACAATAGTCGAGGAGAGAGCAAATTACCAACAAACCCTGAAATACTATTCATGGGCTTGTTTTATTCATACATAGGTTAATCTAATTCTGATTTAGTTTATAAATTTTACTAGTATCACGTATCACTCTAAGTAAAACTCTAACTAAAAGTTTATAATTAAGAGACTAAAATCATAACACTTCCATATGGAAAAGGACTAAAGTTGCAATTGACCCAAAGATTGATATGAAAAGGCCTAATTTTCCAATGTAATGAAAATGACAAGGCCCTACCTTTTAACTCACCCATAGTCTTCTCTCTCTCTCTCTCTCCGCGCACTTTTTGCCAATTTCTTTTTGGGAAATTTTGTGTTGTCAGATATATAACACACCAACAGTTCACAAATCCAGAATCATCGCCTACCTCACATCTCACACCTAAAGAAGTCCAAAAAGTTCCGATCTTTATTAGGGTTTTTCAAAGCCTACAACAAGAACACCTGCAGATCATTTGGGTTCATGAAATTCGTAAGCTTTCTGGGTTTTGATCTTTTCTGCTTTCTAGAAATGGGGTTTCTTTGTTTTTTCTTGATCTATAAGTTGTGGGTTTGATTCGTTGATTTGAATTTGGTCCCTCTTTTGCTGAAAATTTGATTTTCTTGCTGAAATTTTTGCAGTTCTTGTGGATTTCTGATGTTTTTGTTTCATAGTTGACCTGATTGTTGTGTTGATCTGAGTTTTAGTTTAGGGTTTTGAATTTCAGCTTAAATTTGATTCTTTCAAGTTTGATCTGTCATTCATCCTTGTTGACTTTTCAATCTTTTATGGTCTTTTGTTGTCATTGATTTTAAGTTTTCCAGCAGAATTTAGTATGATGTATGTATGAATGTATATGTGTGTATGTATATATAATATATATGTATATGTAAATATTCACATGTATTTGATGTATGCACTTTGCAGAGTAACTCATGTAGATACCAATCTGGTTTTTGTGATAATCTTTGACCTTTTTGCTAGGGTTTTACCCTGCTAAAGAAACCCTTAGTTCTTAACATTCCATAGAATGAAGATTCCAACCATGTTAAAACTTTAAAAGATATTCTCTTTAAACGTTACTGGCAAATATACTATATTCGACATATCAGATATGTTTATCGAATCCTACAAGAAATTGTTCTTAAATCGACCCTTTTCGGTACCTTAGAACATATTCTGAATCAATAAAGTTTTTTCCTTTTTTGGTTAAAAGGGAGAAAGATTCCATTTTCATGATTGAATTTCTAACTTATATACTTATTGCAGGCTTTGTAGAACAAATCGAACATTGAACGAAGAAGCCAATTAAAAATCTTGGTTTGGGTCCTTAAGAGAAGAATGGGTTACCAGTGTGATCATTGTGGGGAAGCAAGATCAAAGGTGTATTGTAGATCAGATGCAGCCTATCTATGTTTATCTTGTGATCGTATTGTTCATTCTGCAAATGCATTATCAAAACGCCATTCAAGAACACTTGTATGTGATAGATGCAATTCACAGCCTGCATTGGTTAGATGTATAGAAGAAAAAGTCTCACTTTGTCAAAATTGTGATTGGGTTGGCCATAACGGGTCAACAAAACACAGTAAACAGACAATAAGTTGCTATTCGGGTTGCCCTTCAGATGTAGAATTTTCTTCAATTTGGTCATTTATGCCAGATTCAGATTCGGGTTTTGTTAATCGTTCTACTTGTGAGCAAGAAATGGGTTCAATGAGCATTGCTGATAATAGCCAAGGACCTTTTAGAAGCAACAACAATAATAACAGCAATCAAGATTTTCTTGCAAGTGGAAATAATTCACACGTTTGGATGAGTCCTGCGGTTCATGTTGATAGTAGGCCACAAATTACAGTTCAACAAGTTGGACCCGCATGTTCTTCTGCCTCGAAGGTAAATTTTAATTGGTTTATGTTAATTTAGTCTTTAACGAATCCAAGATAGCATCTTTACCAACATTATCTGATTCTGGTTATTAGAATTTGCATAATTACTTTCGAAATGCGCATCCAAACACCCCCTATGTGTAGTATTTGAAAACTAATAACGAGTTGTTATAAGGTAATCAGCTTTAAACACTTGTAAGGATCTGATTCTGACTATTTAAGACGTAGCAGTTAGTCAAACACGTACAAACAACCACCCTCTATGATTCTTATTACATAGCTATCTCCAAATCTGTGTTGTTTATATGTAGATATCACATTTGGGGACAAAAGACCGTGAACCAGTTCTTGATGATGATAATGGGTTCTATGTTGACTTTAGTATGGATGAAGTTGACTTGAGCATCGAAAATTATGAAGAACTCTTTGGTGTAGGGCATAATGATCCTGAACATCTTTTTGCAAAAGATGGGATTGATGGTTTGTTTGGTGGAGCTGAATCTTCATATGCTGGAAAGGTATGGTGTCATTTAGGATTCTTTAAATCTAGCATCAATGTGATTAATATTTTCTTCGAGTAGCACAAAGTTCATTTACAAGTTATGGTATATGTGATGTGTTACATGTTTCGGTTAATCGATTGTATCGAAGCTAAATTTAGTGTGCTTAATTTTGAGTCAAGGTTTTAGGCTTCTAAGAAGTTCAGTGTCATGGGTCAACCCATTGGGCTGATATCAGGCTATCTTTGAGCCAGGTGGACATGTATGGTTCATTGGATATGCACATGTAGAGGTGCATAAAGCCTGGTTCAAGAAGCAATGGCTAAACCCAGTCCAGAAGTCGAAATAGGGCCTTAATTAGGCCCGGGGGGTCCCAATTGGTCCTGGCCAAGTCAAAGTCCTACTTTTTTTTATAAATTATTAAATTTATGTTTAAATATTGAATTATTTATTATTATCACTATAATATTTTTCAAATTATATTACAAAAATGTCTTAAGTGAAAGCAAGATAATTAAAATGTTAAAAAAGTATTACTTTTAACAATTTTATGTTGTACGAATAAAATTTTAAAAAGCTACCTTCTAGTTTTAGAATGCACAATAATATACAGATTTACATTTACATGTTAAAATAATAATACTAGTAACAACAAAAAATGAATGGTATACAAAAACCAGTAAATTAGATCTATATCATACGGACCAAGCCGAATTCAAGCTTGTTGTTTCTAAGTCTGTAAATGAGTCAAGTTGAGTTCGAGCTTGTCGCTAAGTTCAAGCTCTACTTGGTGACTCAACAAGAATTCATAATGCATGCTCGAGCTCGGCTCAAATATATAAATAAAAGCTATTTTAAATTACCAAAAATATTGCAAATATACAAAATCATTTCAAGTATATATAGAAATTGTCGTTAAACTTGACCATAAGTGAAAACTATTATAGACAAGCCTAGTAAATAATAAAATAAATGACAATGTCATTGTCTAGTTCCAAGTTACACATAATATACTATTACACAAGGCTGCAAAATCTTGTTTAGAGCTCAGCCCTAGCCCCCAGTAAGCTCAAGCTTAGGTCACTATATACGTCGAGCTTCTTTTTATGGTCAAGCTTGAGCTCAAGTTGCTTGAAAGCTCTACTCGTTTGCAGCCCTACTTCTGACCATTGTTTTTTTAATTGTTGTTCAAAAGGTTGTGATTTTGGGTATTTACATTTGCTTTCATGATTAGGAATCCTCAACAGGACATGCAAATCAAGCACAGCCTGCGTGCAGCAATGCAGCATCAGCCGACTCATTAATTAGCTGTAAAACCGAACCAAACCCTTGTTATGCAAGGCAACACTCGAACATCTCATTCTCAAGTCTCACAGGGGAAAGCAGTGCTGGTGAATATCAAGATTGTGGGGCTTCTTCAAGGCTTCTCATGGGTGAGCCACCATGGTACAACTCGGGCCCTGGGCCCGGACCCGCCCCCGGCCCTACGCCTGATCAAACAGCCACCCCTTCTGGTAGCAGAAGTGATGCAGTCCTACGTTACAAGGAAAAGAAGAAAATGCGAAAGTAAGTCCTTTTACTGCTTAAATTGGAAAAAATGATACTTTTTGCCTAAATACTTACTAATGTGTTGAGTCGGTTTTCTATAGGTTTGACAAAAGAGTAAGATATGCTACACGAAAGGAACGGGCGGATGTAAGAAAGCGTGTGAAAGGGCGGTTTGTGAAGGTGGGAGATGCGTATGATTATGACCCGTTGAGTCAAACCCGAAGCTTTTAGGTTTTTAAAAAGTGTAGCGTCCCCAAATCCAAAAGTTTAGTACTTGAATCGTATATTTGCAGAAAAGTTATAATGTTGAATAATACAAATTAGTTGTTGCAAGAAGTTTTATAAGTCAGGAAATGAATGATCTGAACAAATAAGCAGTTTCAGTTTGCAACTTGTTCAGGAAGCTGCATTCGACTTCAAAGTTTCTTTAAAGAAGTTGAACTCGAAGTCGCTCATTACCACAGATGATATTATATATGTCAAAATCTCAAGATCGAATGAGAGAATGAGAAAGGAAGAAAATATGAAAACATGACTGTACACTGAGATATCTGATGATGTAGTTTTGGAAGGTAAAGGGACATATGGGTAAAGCCATGTTTTGAGAATTTTGGGTAAGTACACCTAAACTTGTTTAATGTAAATGAATGGACTTGTTGGTTGTTAGAATGAGGTTATTTAATTCGTGAATGAGGCTGCCATGATCATTCATGGCTCTTGCATGTGATACGGGTCGTTTTATATCTCAACTTCCAGGGTTATGGAGAGGGCAAAGATTGTTGTGGTTTGAGGGTGATCTCAGGAAAAGGCTGACGTGGTGTCTTTGTAACTCCTTAGGTTGAGATGCTCGATGCATTAGTAGTAGTGAAGTTGCCTATAAGCCATAGTTCCATCTAGAAGTGGCAAAAGGTGAGTCAGTCAAGTTGGACAACTGGTTAGATTTAACTTAAGTGAAACGATCAACTTTTAGGTATGTGTCATGTCTAAAAGGAAAGTTTTATATGGTGACAGTCTGACCAGTTACGTTTTAAAATATTGATTGCTAGTCGATCTAGAAGGCACATGCTCGAAAGTTGTAGGTAGCTGAGATAGGATGCTGAGATGGTTGTGTGAACACACAAGACGGACAAAATAAGGAATGAGGTTTTAAGAGATATATTAAAGGTAGCTCGCATCTCAGATAAGATCAGAGAGGGGAGATTGAGATGGTCCGGCCATGTGCATAGGAGACATTTGAAGGCTTACAATTCGTTTATCATCATGTAGTTATATCATCAATATATCATCATCATGTAAAACATACAACATATATTAATCTTTTAATGTGGGTACATATCTTCAGGTGTGCATATGTATTATTTGCTCATATACGTTTTAACACATGTATTGTGTATTGTATTCAAGTATTCGTATGCCCTTGAGTTTCAATTAATTTCTATAATTGGATACAATTGGTATTAAAATCACCACAGTTGTTTAAATTTATAAATGATTTACAATCCCCTGTAAGGTTAACTAAAATCACCTCAATTGTTCAGGGCTCTGAAAAAAACTATAAATGCTTCCTACATCACTAACTCTATGCCATGATGAAGATGAACCCTGGTGTGAATTTTACTCATTGTTCTTTGAACCAAATGTTGCAACCTTTTTCTGAGCCATCAACCTGAGCCGTGATATCATGAACCATCTTCTCAAGAACCATTGAATTCGGTTTATTTTCTGGAGGGGAGTCCCTGAGTAAATCCAGCAGGGTCCGAGCCATGTCTTGGCCTTGATCGGTTCCATACACGGTTAACCATAACAGCCCAGGAATAGCACCTTGGTTCAGTATAAGTTCCCTGTATTTACTTCTGCAGCTTAAGCACAAGGTAAGTAAACCACTAACCGCGTGTTCAGTGCTAACTAAAGATCCATCTTCAATCGTTTCCACTAATGTTAGAATTCCATCTACAGTGTTTGTGATCATTAATCTTCCTTCTTCAGACTTTAAGATCATCTCAACTAAAAATGTTGTTTTTTCAGCGAATTTCGAGGATTTTTTGCATTCTTTAAGGAGGTTAATGAGAGGTGGGATTGCTTTAGCATCAGGGGTTACAGTTGGTTGTTGTTTTGAGGTTGTTAGGTTGTAAAGGGCAGTGACAGCATCCACTCTTCCTTGAACGGTCCCACAACTGAGAATTTGAACAAGTAAGGGTATGACACCGGAGTTTATTATGGTTTGTTTGTTGGGTTGGGCCGTTGACAAAGTCAAAATTGCAGCAGTGGCTAATTCTCTCAAGGTGCTGTTGTTATGCAAGTTGAGAAGGTCCACGAGAGGAGGGATGGCGCCACAAGTCACTATTTGTTCTTTGTTTCTGGAATTTAATGTGGATGTTGAACTTGTTAGACGGATAATTAATCTACCAGATAATGATCAACAAAGACAAATTTTATGGGAAAAAGGGAAAATGAAGATATTGATCCTTGGTTTGTTATTTAGAGATTTAAGCTCTTTGATGCATTTCAAGTTGAAGAAATTGGTAAAATCATATCGACATAAGAGCAAATACAAAGCTGCATGTCAGCACTAGCTCAAGTACAAACATACACAATAAAATCTCACTCATAATAAAGCCATACGTAAGGTCTAGAGAGGGTAGGATGGAGGCAAACAATTCCTCTATCCTAAGGATAACAAGACTGCTCCGTTGAGACAAACACTAGCTTGCGCATGTAGTATAAAAATTAGCAGGGCTAAAAATGATCCCAACACTCATGCTTGATCTAATTACTCATGTTATTAACTTATTATCTACTTTAAACTTACTATATAGCAAACCTAGATCAGGAGTAGTAGTCTGAGGGACAATACGTTTGAAGTAAAACTTGCTATCACCAAACATAAGAACTAAGTAACTCCTACAAGAATTAGTCAGAACCTTGATTTTAAAAGGGGCACCTGCACTTACGAAAATGCACCGGGGGCTTAAGGAGATGCCTCGTGTACCTCTAGGACAAAATAGGGTCTTTAAGAGACTGATATGTAAAAACAACCAAGAGAATGAAAGAATCATAAAAAGTTTACTTGAAAAAAGTTAATGTATAAAATAGATGAAAGAGACGCAGCTAATAAAGATTGTTTGGTTGTACAAAGCAACGCATGTGATGCGTGCCTCGCGCTTATTAAAACCAAGGTCAGAACTACATTACATATTATGAAGTAACATTTTGGTGGTGGTTGTTTTCACCTAATTTTACAACAAAAAAATTGATGAAACTTGTAATCTTTCATGATCATATCCACAAGGCTTCAATCAATTTAGTTCCACTAGAACCCTAACTTGCGAGCACCACAGGAAAAGAGGATTCTACTATATTTCGCTCTCAACTGTCATCATTAGCCCCTAATCTATCACAATCACTTCAAATTCACATCAACACGCATATTCGCACCACGAAACGTTCAAATCAACTAAAACCTAAGCACACAACGACAACGCCAAAGCATAACATCCTCTCTAACATACATTCAATGTCACATAAACCCTAAGCAACTAAACATACAGATCAACAAAACTATTTGAGTCACAATTCACAAAGTGATGAAAACAACTAACCTTTCGTTTCTAGATGCCAGATTGAGTACCGCAAGTAGTGACGCTTGTCGAGCATCGTGATTTCTGGAGTAAAGCATGAGAACAAGCGGCTTAATAACGCCGGAGGCACCGAATTTGGATCGAATCTTACCGGAGGCATTGTGATTCCGTATTAAGGATCGAATCTCCCTTGCGGCTTGAATTTGGCGGTGAGATCTCCGGTGATGATCTTGCCGGAGATTTCACCGATGAGTGTTTGTTTGTCGATCATCTTACCGGAGATTTCACCGGCGTTAGTGCGATATGATTCAGCTTCGAGCCATGCGATTGTTGCTCCAATTTTGGAATACATATGCAACGATGGCACACATACTAATATAGTAAAAGAAGATATTGATTAGTTAATTCATTTGATTTGTGTTAAATGTGGTATATTGATTTAGTTTAGTGTTAAATGTGTTATTAACGAGTCAATTAAATGAATTATTATTGTAGTTAATGTTTATTGTACTACAAACTCATACATTCTCTAAATCAACTTAAAAATCTACGACATTTATTCACAACAAAACTTAAACCCTTTAAGAAATAGACTTACACAACACCCTTGTGACCACTAGAACAAACCCCTTTGATAATTAAACTATGATTAAGTAATGATTTGAAAGTATATGTAATAAAATGGTTTAATATAAAGTGTTTAAACTATGTATAATAATCTTCTAAAAACTCAACAAAATAATAAAATTGATTTTACTTTTACTCTTGAAATGTTGATCTTTGAAAAAAAATAATCCAAGAATTCCAATATTCATGTGAAAATGTTTTTTTTTTCTTTTGGAAAAATGTCTCACCCTTCTCATATTTACTAAATGTGTCTCCTTCCTTTATCACAATTTTCATTTCATCTTTTCAAATCACCAAGTCACATAGTATACATATGTTATACCTCCATATACGTATGTGTTATGCTCATATATGTGATGGATGTGTACATGTGCTATATGGTCATATACTTCTACTATATGTCCGTATACATATATTATAAGTTCATATAGGAAATATATAAGAGGCATAAGAAGCATATTGGTTGCGTCTAGTCTAGCACCTTAGAAAACTTGTTAATGAGTAATATAGGCACGTTCTGAAATAATGATTTTAAAAGATGGAAATATAATATTATTTTAGGCACAAGAGGAATATGAGGAAATGGTGGGACCGGTGGTCAAAATTTAGGTCGGAGGTAAGGAAGGAATCATGTATAGAATCTAGACAAGCAACATAAAGCCATATCATAAAAAGACAACACATGCATATATGTGCTTTAAAGGAACAATCAACTTCATTGTTATTAAAAATTGGATAAATATTATAATGTTAAATTTGTTTGTGCTTATTGATTATTTGCTTCTTAATTGATCATAAACATCATATCAGAGGGTTTCTACTCTAATGGTATGACTATGCTTCTAAGTTGGTCACTTGGTCATGACAAAATCCTAGGTTATATATAATAGATTTTACATATAAAGTTACACACGTGTCGCGCACTTTTGGTGTGTACGTTGTGTATTCGTATGTTAATTATAACGTTATGTAATTATATACATATCATGTTGTGTATATATGATGTACACTTACATACATATGTGTCTAAAATACATTTGTCGCATTAATGTTGAATTCATATGCTTTGCACAAGAAAACTACTTTCTATAGAAACCAGTCAATACCTGCAAACTATTAACTATTGCCTAATGTAAATCCCAACTAATAATTTTACTAGTGTCAATCCTAACTTTCATTTTTGTTATCAATAACAATCACGGCCTAATATAACGTTAATTTCACTTATTTCTAAGCTTGAGTTTTAAACATGGACTTAAAACTTGAGGCTCTTGAGTTAAACAAGTCGACCTTAAACCTAATTGAGCTCACTTACACATAAAAAGAATTCGGGTTGTTTAAATAACTCGTAATTCATAAATTGCTCGAAATTAGCTGGAGAAAACTCGAGCTAACGTGGATCAAGCCAGCTAGCTTGTATAAACCTTTTTAATCGAGTTCAAATTAGTATAAGCTAACTTGTTGGCTTGCTCGCACATTTAATATAGCTCATATAAGGAAGTCAAATTCCATGAGCCAAGCCTTTACTTTCGTCACCATCTCTCAAATAATTCGAAACCCGTTGAAAGCTTGTTTGAGAAACATATAAGAGCATGGAAATCGGCGACTATTTGTTTGGGCTCCTTGTCAGGTGTCCAAAAAAATTTAAGAATTTTCACAACCTCATGCCACAACTAGGTCGCACAAGCAATAACCAAATTTTATGACATACTGATATATGTCACTAAATTAGTGGTTCTCTATTTAGTTTTTTTATGGCACTCAAGTTGGTTGTTAATGAGAATAAAAAGTTGAATTTGATTGGATAGTGTAGGTTAAAACGAAAAATTAATTTTCAATTAAAAGGTTGGGTTGGTTGGATTGTGAATGGAGAGTTTAGGGGTGGGCAATGGGCTAGAACCGACCCGACCTGAGAGGTCCCCATGGTTTCAAAATTCAAATAACGATTATCCTACATAAGAGGATGTGTCGATGGTTTCTAACCCTTTCTCACGAGGTTGACAATGGATCATTTGTTCAAAATGAAGCTGATTACACTAATATATTGTTTATGTGTTTTTAAGCTAATTGAACAGACGGGTTTGGACCGGAATCGACAAGACCGGACGGGTTTGGACCAAAACCGACCTGAGACCATTTAAGTGAGAAAACAAAAACCGTGGACCAGAACTGCTAATACTTACACGGGTCGGTCTCGGTTTTCACGAGTCGTTTCTAGAGTGTTTTACAGGTTAAACCGTGAACTGCGCATCCCTAATGGATATAGTCTAAAGATACTAGGAGCACAACTTAAAATATTCAAATAAAAATGAGAAAACAAACCTTCTTATTTTCAATCAAAATATTAAAATACTATCTAAATTAGTAGAGGCGCGACTCAAATCTTTAAAAACAATCCAAACAACCCAAATTAATTTACAGATAGCTCTGGTAATAGTCGTCGAAATTATAAGCCGAAATGGGGTTGTCAAGGCACTGGCGGTGGTGTTGCCGAGGTACCCGATCAAGCAGGTCGGTTTTGCCGAAGACGCCCCGACCACTCTTATGAGTTGGGTTTAGATTTTTTTTTTTTTTTTTTTTTTTTTTTCCTATCATTACTATGAACCGTACATTGTACACCTCGTCAACCACATCATCATCTACATCAAACTCAACAGACAAAACCGAAAATGGCGCTTTGCTGTGTTCATCAACTGCACCACCATCGTCTTCAACCTCCATATCCAAATTCATATCAGATCACCCTCACCTCTCCATTCTAGAAACCAAATGCTCCACCATTAAAGACCTTCAAATCATCCACGCCCAAATCATCAAAACAGGTTTAATTAAAGACACAATCGCCGCCTCTCGCATACTAACATTCGCAGCTGCATCCGATATCAATTACGCTCTGATGGTATTCAATCGAATCCAAAACCCCAATAGCTTCACATGGAACACCATCATCAGAGCGTTTTCAAGAAGCTCCAACCCATTAATGGCGATATCTTTGTTTATCGACATGTTATGTCGTTCAACAGTTGACCCTGATCGACTCACGTACCCTTCGGTTTTAAAGCTTATGCTGAATTGGGTTTGGCGGGAGATGGAGCTCAGCTTCATGGGAGAATTTTGAAATTAGGGTTGCAGTTTGATGTTTATGTGTGTAACAGTATCGTACACATGTATGCGAATTGTGGGTGTTTTGATGAAGCTTTTAAGGTGTTTGGAGATGGTGAGGATATGGATGTTGTTGCTTGGAATTCGATGGTTATTAGTCTTGCGAAATTCGGGAGAGTGGAGGATGCACATAAGGTGTTTGATGAAATGCTGAGAGAAGTATTGTTTCGTGGAATAGCATGATTAGTGGGTATGTAAGGGCGGGGAAGTGGGCCGAGGCGTTGGGTCTTTTTAGGGTTATGCAGGCGGAGAAGATGAAGCCGTGTGTGTATACTCTTGTTAGTTTGCTGAACGCTACAGCACAGTTAGGGCGCTGAAGCAAGGGGAGTGGATTCATGATTACATCATAAAGAATGAAGTGGAGTTGAACGCGATTGTAGCTACTGCAGTTATTAACATGTATTGCAAGTGTGGGAGTGTTGAAAGAGCATGGGAAGTGTTTGAATCTGCCCCTGCGAGGGGGTTGTCGTGTTGGAACTCAATGATAATGGGTCTTGCATTGAATGGGCGTGAAGGTGAGGCAATTGAGTTGTTCACCAGGCTCGAGTTGTCTGATCTCGAGCCTGATGATGTGAGTTTCATTGGTGTTTTGACCGCGTGTAATCATTCAAGATTGGTTGGAAAGCAAGACATTATTTTTCTTTGATGATAGGAAGATATAAAATTGAACCATCAGTTAAGCACTATGGTTGCATGATAGATGTGCTAGGTAGAGCAGGGCTGCTTAAGGAAGCAGAAACACTTGTAAAAAGTATGCCGATGAAACCGGATGCTATTATAGGGGATCCCTTCTGTCATCTAGCAGGAGCTATGGAGATGTTGAAATGGGACAATGGGCTTATAGGAATCTGCTTGATTTAGGTGTAGATGCGAGCTCTGGACACGCGCTTTTGTCAAATGTGTATGCAGCTGGTGGTGAGTTTGAGATGGCAATACAAGAAAGACTATTGTTGAGAGAAAAACAGAGAGAAGAGAACCCTGGATGCAGCCTGATTGAAGTGAATGGGAAAGTTCGTGAATTTGTTGCTGGTGGACGGTTGCATCCTCGAGTTCAAGATATTCATTCTTTGTTAGAAAACTTAACTGTGATGCTGCAGGATATCAGTTTCCATATCCCTTGACAGAAAGACAGGAGATTGTGATGTATGTATTTGTAGTCATAGGCAATCAACTCACAGGATTTATACTTCATTTTCACTTATAAAGAATATATGGTTTCCTGTTTAGCTCCACAAGTCATATGTGAAATAAAAATCGAGGGAAAATTAAGCGTAAACCTAAGTTAGATAGAAAGATTTCAAGCCAAGCTAAACTCACTTGCATAGTTTTCAGTCTAAACCAACTTCATGCACAAAAATCAGAAAGTCGACGATTTTGAACTTTGTCTTCAATTATACCGGTACCAATTACAACAGCTCAAATACATCCTTTCTTGCTTCAAAAATTCACTTTACAAGCAACATCAAAAGGGTAAAAACAAAGCTAAGCTGCCTCAAACCTAATAATTAGATCCATATGTCCTATCAAACTTCATAGAACCCAAGAAAATATAAGATTATAAACCCTAAACCTCTAAACCATATACCACCAGCAAGAAAGAGAAAACTTTGTAAACTGGCCCAACTAACTTTAATGAATTCGCCACTTATCAGTTACCAGGAGGATTTCATCTTTTTTACATATATCCTCCAAAAGATAGATATATCAAAAATTCCATCCTCCTATGGATGATTTAAGCTCGAATCCAGCCAATCATGCACGATCTTTAATCTTATGATTAATTTCTTTTCAAAACCAAACTTTTGGTTAAAGTTGTTTAATTCTTGGTATTTGGCTGGTTTCATACCTTTTAGTAGTTATTAGGCCAGTTGATTTGATGTGTGGGTCCTGCCATGTCAACGCCGGGTCCATGGGACTGTTGGAGAAGTGGGTGAACCGCACTGGTGGTTACTGGTTGAGCCGGGTGGTGATAAAGACTGGCAAAATTCCCATGGCTGGCTTGTGTTGGCGTATATGCAACTTGGCCGCCTTGAGGAATGTTATAGAAAGAATTAGCCTGCAGCATACCTGATATGTCTCGACCCGGTGCAGCCATCCATACACCTGAACCTTCACTCTGCAAATAAATATAAGATTTTTTATCACATTAAAAGAACCTAATAAATGTGATCCTTGCACTTAAAAGACACAAAAATATTGGAAAATTGTTATCATGAACCATTCTTGCTTTTATAGTCAGAAAGTTGATAAAACCTATAACATAAAAATCACTAGTTTTTAAACAAAATCATAATAAAATTGCTCAACTGCTCAAGTGATAAAAATCGGTCTGTCACAAGAAAAAATCACATTTGAAAAAAATATTAATATCATGGCACATTTTACAAAATCTGAAATGTGCTAAAAAGTTCATCATTATTAAAATGTCACATTTAAAGATTTGTTGTAAAAAATATGCTTACTTTGTAATCAACTAGAACAGATGAAACTAACCTGCTGTCCAGTAATGTAGACATTACTTTCCTTAAACTGGGAGCCACCTAGGTCTTCATCGGAAGTTGAATTGCCAGTTGTAGCCACTGAACCAGAGTTATAGCCAGCTGCGTTTAAGCCGTACAGTCCATAGCTTCCGGGCATTCCAATATTAGCAGGGTTCCCTGTATTACCACCCGTTTGTATTGTGGAAGTGGGTATTTTGAGCTAGCCACTGGTGGGGGCGGGTACATACTACCAGCTTGAGGAGGTTGTGGGAATGTGTATTACTCAAATATTGATGAATAGCTGCTGGAGGAACATAAAATGGGGGGAAATATGGTCCATATGGGATATAATTTGTGGAGGGTAATGTGGTAAATGAACCCAGTTGGTTGCCTGAAAACAGGTAACGGTGCTGAGTCATGGCTATGGAGGTTGCATAAACCCGCCAGTTTGTGTGGTAGGTATTGCTGTTGGACCAGCACCGGATGATGATAACATTGTGAGTTCACAACCTGTGGTTCAAATTCTAAACATTACCATTCGGGTCATGTTTAATTATCTACTGCCTCAAATGGGTAAAATCACATTTAACAAAACAATTACTTATAAAAGAAATAAATGTTAGGAGAAGATAACAAATGTTCCGAGTTAAAATTTTCCATAAAACCTAAAAAAAACAAACCTCTTGAGAAGAATGAGAAGCTTGTGGAGATAAGACAGGAATATTTCCATTAAACTTGGTTGGAACCCCCGGTTGAATGAAAGGGTGACATGCGACCATCCACGTCAGCACCAGGACGATAAAATTGAGCAAAATAGCTTGCTGGGTCAAATGGTTGCTGAACCTGAAAAAGAACGAGCACCAAAATTTAATCATAATATAAAAAATTCAAAGCCCAGAATAATGAAATATAGATTTTATATTTATATTCAGAGACTTACTACAACGTTTGGGACTTGTGAACCATCATGACTATGAGACTCGTTGGTTTCAAAAGATGTGGGGTGGGTCCCAATCATTGGTGGAATAAAGCCAAACTTAAGTTAGGAGCCGTGTGAAGAATTGGGTGTTGATGGCTTGCTGCAGTCTCTTGTTCAGATTCATGGTGATTAAAGCCTGAATTTGATGGCACGTCACCTTCGGCTGATAGATTCTCAGGTATGTTATTAGATGATGATGGATGATCAAGAGGGTCTTCATCATCAGCACTTGCCAAAGCATATCTGATTTCTAAACCAATACATATTTATCAGATGGTGTGAAAGGACATAAGTAGGTGTAAGGATTATGAGTTTTGGAACTGATTTTTATTTAGTGTGTTTAATGCTTGTAAACAAAATTCTGCTTTTGAGTATGTGATTAATCGGGGTTAATTAACTACGGATAATCAAAACTGATTGTGTAAAGATAGAAGAAATTTAAAATTCCATATTCACCCTTATTTAAAACTAATATAACTAATATTAAAAGTCTACCCATTTAACAGCTCATATATCCTAACCACAAAAATGTTCTTTTGTAGCCATTTCATCGTCAAGTACCTTAAATAATCCTGACATCTGACTAATACGACTTCAAGCACAAGAGATTATCTGATTTTCTATTAATTAATATTTCACATTACCACTTCCAAAACACACATCCAAACAACCCTTGAATATCTACAAGAGACAATCACTCAGTTGAACATAAAATATCACAAACCTGGGCTGCTCGTCTATACTTCATCAACACCTCAGAAGCCTCGGAACTCTTGTCACTCATGGGCTCAGGCCCAGGCCTGTTTGAGGAGGTCATGTTTAAACTGAAACTGGCATCAAAACTCCCAAAGTAGAACCCGAGTTTTTCAGCTTCAGGAACATGGAGGTGATTTGGAATAATGACATGTTGGTCACCTGAAATGTGTGATTGTTCTAGCTTCTTCTCCAGCCCATGGATCATGTCCTTTGCATCAAGATTATGGGCTGCAAACAGGTTTGGAGTTTGACTTTCAACTTGAACCACATGCACCTTAATTGGCTCAGGTGACTCAGTCTCTTGCGCAGGAATCGGATTTGTTGATTTTGGTTTCCATTCCATACTTGGACCGACTTTAGAAAAAAATAAGGAACGTTAGTGAATGATGAAATTGACAGTACTAACTAAGAAACTCCTATAAATTTGATTTTTCAGTTTTGAATTGTAGAAGGCAAAATATAACCCCTTCACCCCTCCCCCCCCCCCCCCCCCCCCCAAAAAAAAAAAAAAAGAACACACACACACACACTTACAATATAATATAATAATAAAAACACACATATAGGCTGGTGGAACCAAGGTATAGCTTTCAACCACAAAGGACAAATGAAAAACTAAAAAAATCATTTACAACTCATCTTCTGCCAAAACAAAGATCCATACACATGATCAAAAAGCCATCTTGTTATTAAGGTCTATTACTCAAATAATAAAATATTATTTGTAGACCATTTTCTAAATTCATATATGCTAATTTTTTTATATTTAGACTGCTAACTATATTTTTAACTTTTTAGCATCAAAATGATCGATCATCAGATTATAGTTGAAGTAGCTATCATTTAAACAATAATTCAATGTTGCTAATGAGTGAAGATTGGAGAAGTCTAGATATAAAATTACCATTGTGCCCAATCATCACAAAAGGTATAATAGAAATTGTTTTGGCCCATAATGTTGCACTTTGTCCATTTTGGAATGGAGAAGTAGTATATTTGGAACTTAAATACAATAAATTCATTTTACTGGAAGATTAAAAAAATAAATAACACCATAATGATAAATAGCATATAGTAACATGCAGGTAAATGAATATGAAAGCTTTAGTATTGAATAAGAATTAAGAAAAGCACGCAAAGACATAAGCATCACATCTGGCTGATTGTAAGACTGTGGAAACTTCAAGTTCGATAAAACTGTGTAGATATGACAAGAGAAAAACATTTAGGCGTAAAGAATTATGTAATGCATCATGGGTCTAAGGCTGAGGTGTGGTAAATGAGTTCTTGACTTTTTATCCATCCATTGAAGTCTCCACGTACACATAACCAGTTTAAATGTTATAATATTGAATCACGCTTAAATCACAATGATTAGCTAATATTGGTTCATTTCGGTAAGATAAGCATAGAATTCGTTTTAACTATACAAACATGTGCAGTGAAAAAGTAGATATATACTCACTGACGTCAATATGTTATAGAAGTCCTTAGAGAGTTCATTATAGAAGTCCACAAAGATTCTAGAAAACTATTTATTTTTCGTTTATCTGAAGTTGTTATCTTTTCAAAATATATAGGATTTTTCCTTCCGTTATAGCTTCAAAAGATACAGAAATAACTTTTTACATGTTTAATCAAGTACATGAGTATTATTTAAGCTTAATACCTTTTGAGGCCCGATTGCTTGTTGTGGTTTATTGTTATAGTTTGAAGAAGGCCTGGAAGCAAAAAGTGAGACATGAGAAGATGGCGGCTTCCCTGCATGGAGGAGTTTCAACCTCAGAACCAGCTGCAATATTGATAAAAGTCCGTATCACACGCAAAATTAAAATGATAACTACATAAAAGCATGTAACATATTTTTTCATTAATTGAATACGAAAATGATACTCACATGCAGTTGATACAGTCTCAAGGGGGGTCTCGTGAATTTCGTCAATCGGAGTTTGTTGACTCCCAACTTCATGTCTGATTGTACCAACAGGGACCCGTGAATCTTGTGAAGACATCAGAATAGGGTCTTTCTCTGGCAAATATAATCCTGGTGAAGGTGATGGTGTCTTAGAAGCTGATGTCTCATTGGCACTCGAGATAAGGGGCCCACTACTATCGCCAACAGTGGGGTCCTTACTTGCCTCGACAGCAGGAACCACTTCAGATTCTTCTCATCACTCCCACAAAAGAATGTGCAATTCTATCAGGTACAGCACGAGAAGAGCTGCAAAAGGTTAAGATTTTTCCAGAATTTAAACATACTTAGTTATTCACTTGAAATAGGTAATGCTGCAGATTAGATAGGTTAAAATTAAAACCAAAAAGATTTACTGAATTTGCCACCTTTAACCACAATTGTCTCTTATTCTTCTGACCTTGAGGCATTGACTGATTTGGGACCATCATCTGCACCTTTACTCATCCATTTTCCTTTGCAGAAAGTAATGGCTTGCTACCACCTACATCTGTGGAAAACAAAGTGATCATAGAACATTATTTCTTCAATAAATGGGATAAAAAAGATTACGAAAACATGTAGTGAGAATATGATAAATGCAAATTTTTTTAACATGAAAAATCACCATTATATGTGCGACGAGTTGAGTAGTTCAACCTTCCACCCCTATTCCCCCTTCCTGCATCCCAGGTTTCCATCTGGACTCTGTAGGTCTTTATTCTGATTCTGCAAAAACAGAGTAAGCTAATTCTATGAACTCCAAAAGAACATAGTGGAATATGATAGGTATATGCTACCAAAATATATGTATCCATATATCTACATATTAGAAATAGAAATGCTTCTATATTTACACAAAAGGGTCACATAGAAACTTTACCTCTTTCTTGCGGTCACGCTTCCTCTTAACTTCATGAACCGGTGGGTAACAATGAGTTAAACTTGTTAAAATAATCTGAGCACGTAACATATATTAGAAAATTACTAATTAGCAGTCATAGTATGCTTCACTAGGTTCAATTAACCCTGCTATTTACTATAAACTAAGAAACTAATTTAAAACCATTGAACTCCCACTATGTAATCAATCCCCAAACCAATCTAACACCATGGATCACAAATACTTTGCTCTTAACCATTGTAGTCAAAGGAGCAAGGCACGCACACGCACCTTGCATCTATCACGGCTCACAGGCACACATTCCAGTCAATTTTAAACCAAAACCGATCTAAAAAACCTAAAATTGGTCTGAAACATTTAAAAATGACATGTAGCATGTATAAAGTCTAAAGTCTAAGCTAACCTAAAACATGTTTAAACCCCTTAAAACATGTCTTCCTTACAAAAAGCCCTTGCTTCCTTATGCCTAAGCTCAAGACTCACCCTTTACGTGTTGAGTGCATGCTTAGGCCTTCAACTACCTACACTCTACCAATCTAATTAGCATAGTACAAGTGACAAAATAATTAACAAAATCAAACTTTCCCAAATCCCCAAAATCAACAATCACGTAAAACCTCAAGAATCAACCCAACAAAACAGATCCCAAAATCAAACTTAAGAAAACGAACAGTACCCTGCAAGAGAAGCTTCTGAGCGGTCTCATTCGGATCCATAGAGCAATCTTTAAGCATTGCATATATCTCATCTTCACTGTGATTACCCGTGATCTCCTTGATGTTCTGGATCGTTTCCTCACATTGTTCGGAATGGAAACCCTACCCCCACTCATCTTCTTCTGGGTACACAATCAACGATGATTACTCTGATCTTTGTGTGCAGATTAGTGGAGATCATTTGAGATGATAGCACATGATTGTGTTGATTTAGAGATGATACATGATGATTGCATCGAAAAGGGCGAATGTTATGATCGAAATTAGATTGATTGTGATGATGGTGAATAAATGGGGAAAGACTTTGGCGAAGGGTTTTGGATTGATCGAATTTTAGAGAGAGAAAAGGAGGGGAAACAATGTTTTTCTTGTTGCTTTTTGTAGAGGTACATCTTAGTCCTTAAGTTGTTATTTAATGTGCAAGTTGAAGGTTTTTTTTATAGTTTTGGCAAAAGTTGATAATACATTTGTAGTAATACATGTTAAGAAAAGTTCAGATAGAAAAGTTATTTTGAGAAAAATATTATTTGCAACTAAACACGTTAAGATTAGTGATAGACCTAATATTCGAGATTGTTTTTTTAGATATATGTAGTATTGTAGTGAATTAAATCATATTTTGAATATTACAAATTAAAAAACAAGTATCAGATCATAGATAAGACTAAGAGAAATTGTTGGCAACACTTAGTGGACGTTTGGTTGGAAGGAATGAAATGGAATGAAATGGATGGAGAAACTAGTATAATTTTCAAGCAAAATTATGTTTAAGTGGGTAATGAAATATAAAACCAA